>BGPR01002979.1:140858-153467 GCA_013235015.1 Araneus ventricosus
GTTTCTGAATTAATTAGAAAATTTTCTAAAAAAACAATAAAACACTCTAATTTTATGTACTAATGACCACAAAACTTTCAAGGCAATACTCCAGTAATCGATATATAATCTTTTTATAGGAATTTGAGATTGGATAATCATTTTAATGCCATCCTTGTCGTTGTTGGCGAAATAGCATTCGAAATAGATGCAGATAAAAATTTTGAATCAATACCTAAACATCGAGTTCGTCGGCGAAAAAGACACTTTGATTATGAAAATCAGAATGAGCCCATAATCGATGCGCAGGAAAAATACAAAATTGAATTCTTTTGCCAGCTGGTTGACACTTTCTTTGTTTCGCCGCAGTATGCCCCCGAATTCGGAACAGCGAAGGTTCCCTGTCAGTTGAATGGGCTTACGCAGAAAGATTTATTGAAAATAAAAATAAATACTGCAATCAATTCTTTAGAACAAAGATTTTCTCAGGTGCAACATCACAACAGTTACTTCTGTTTTTATATCGTATATATGAACTAAAAGATGTTAGTTCTGTAATTTTGGCTAATTGCAAAGATTTGGAAACCATTTTAACAGATGGAGAATCATCGGATATAAACAGGTTGGAACTTTGTGATGAAATATCAGTGGTGTGTTCTCTATTGGAAAAAGATTTACTACCTTTGGAGGTTTTGAAATTGATAACAAAAATGAATTAAACCGAACTAAAAATAATCAAGAACTATTTGCGAACAACAAGATCTCACACAAGATTGTCAGACCTCGCTATATTAGGATTTGAGTATGAACTGAGTGACAGTTTAGATGTTTCTGAATTAACCCTCCTAGCGGCGGAGATGTCCGTTTCAGTTCAAAAGCAGATAGTTCGCATTTATATGCATATTTTCTTAAACAACGTTGGGTAAAGTATTATTAAGACTTTAGAGAAATAATTAAATGCAAAAAAATATTGGTTCATTCACTTTAAAAGTTATGTTTTCTATCCTGAAACTAAAATATCAAAATAATTGGGCGCTTGGAGGGTTAATTAGAGAATCCTCTGAACTAAAAGATCGTAAAAAAATTCTTCTGAATTATACTCCTGCTAATTATTTTTTAAAATGAAATACTTTTAAGTGAAAAGTTATTATAAGTATTTGCGTCAATTGCTGAGCTCCACTGTTGTTTTTTGGACGTTCGCTGAAAAAATGTGAAAAGGACCATATACATTTTTTCTTTTTAGAATGCTTACATTGTAGTTCCATAGGGGCGCAATTTTTTACTTGTGCACGGAGCCGTTCAAAGGCTTAATCCGACCCTGTGCCTACTGCCTATGTGAACGCAATTTTTTGAAAACACTGCAAACTTGTTGGTGAATTTTAGTGTACAATCTTTAAACCAAAACAGTAGATCTATGCCTGATTTTGAACTAAATCCGTTAACGGGTGGACTGTCTGTTTGACTTTCCGTGTGTATGTAAACACAATAACTCAAAAACACGACAAGCAAGATAAATGAAATTTGTTATGTGGTCTTTTTGTATTTGGTTTTGTGGTCCAAGTCGTAGGTTTTAGATAGTAGTCAAATTTTGGATTCGGTCAACGAGAAGAGGTTATCGCTCTTTCGTGGTGAGAGTGAAAATTATGTTTGAAGTTAAAATTTTTAATTACAAAAATTTTCCCGATAGAGGAAATTTGTTCAAATATAATACTTGAGATGGAAAAATTTGATTTTAATTTTTTCTCTGAATAACGACGTTACAGAAACCATTTGAAATTTAGAACAACACTTTCAGAATGATTTTTTTCTTCTCTGCGAATTTGGCTGATAGGAAAATATTTACAGGTATATATTTCGACGGTCCTTTTATTTCGACAAAGCTGAATTTTTACATAAAAGAATGCGGATATCGATCTGAAATTTTTAGCAGATTTTCCCTCCCGTGTAACACTTTGGTGGAATTGCAAAAATTTCGCTCAGATTAATATATTTATATTCAGAATTAACGTTTTTTTTTTTTTTTTTAAATTACTCCTGACATAATTAAACTATCTTAACGTTCGGCAGTTCATTTTACAGGCTCTTTTTAAATGGCTACAAATTTCTAATTTAAAATTTTCCTCTCAGATGAATAGTCTTTTATATAAACACGAAAAACCATTCATCACCCTATTCTCAGTTATCCAGTTCGATATCCGTCTACGTGATACAGTGACATGTTTTTGGATGGCTGACGCAACAATTAACCTAATAAAAATGCTTTATGTATTTTTTCTACATTTTGATGCTTTTGTGACATTTCGCCTGGACTATGTAAACAACTCTAAAAGCAGCATTGTGAGGTAAGTAATGTAAAAATGACTCATAAGTATGACGTAAATACTATTGAAGCAGGCTTGAAATGTAATGAATAAAGTGAACTTCTGCCTCTACTGGGGTTGAGAATTCAAGAGTTCATTTGTGGCTTGTGATTTGGACTCTGACAAAGAAGCTGCTGATATGGGTTGCGGCCATCAGCAAATATAACTTTCGGCTCAACAGACTTAGGAAAAATAGATGATATTCTTGTCCATTCTCCAGCTCAAAAGGGGTGGGCTCAAAGGGATTGAAATTTCTCTCTTATCATAGTAGATAAAATTATTCAAATTAGGCGAATTGCCACCTCATCGTAACGTACAACTTTCTTACTGGAAGTCTTTCTATAGCTGCATTAGCTTAGAAGTTACGCGTTAAAAATCGCATTTCAGCCCCCTAACTGCGACTGTTTTTTCTTTCTCGTAATCTTCAAAAATTTCGACCTCGAGATTTGAGATGAATTTCCATGTTATTCGGTTTTCTTCATCATATTTTGACGCAAAATACGCGCCATAATGTTTTTTGGCATCCGCTTGGCGTATTTTACTGCCTCTTGCCGCGTCAACGAGAAGAAATTAAATCTGAGTACACGTCGCATTCAGGGCCTTGCCGAAGGTCCGAAACTTTTATGCGGAAGGGGGGCGGGCGCCCACCACTGTTAGGGAATGTACGAGAAAGTCTATGGGAGAACACTCCTGTTGGTTTAACCTAAACTTGAGACATCTTGTAGGAAAGCTCTCAATAGTCTCTTTCATCCTCATAGCTACAACTCTTAATGAAAATAAAGGAGTAAATGACAGAATCTACCTTCACCTTCCGGCCTGCCGACTGGATTTTTTGCCGTAGACTCTCCATAGTGGTCTAATGTTGTTTCCGGAAAGGAAAAAATTATGAAGCTTTTCGCGCTAAAGTTAAACGATTATAGCTCCGCAACCAAATAACATAGAGAGTTGGTTTTAGTTTCATTTAACAGAGAAAGGTGGACATTGAAGATTGCAAAAAGAATTTTGGAATTACTGTTTAGTCACAGTTGAGCTGCAAAGTTGGTGAATATCACGAAGAATTTTGATGACGTCACAGCGACCGATGCGCGCACGCAGACTAAGGCAATTCATTCATCGATCAAGCGAAATATTACTCAAGAATTGTTGGATTACGTCGAATTTCGTGTTAAAGTTAAACGCTTATAGCTCCACAACCATATAACATAGATAGTTGGTTTTAGTTTCATTTAACGGAGAAAGGTAGACATTGAAGATTAATTTTAGAATTTATAATTACGGTTTAGTCACAGTCGAGTTGCAATTTGTTGAAAATCACGAAGAATTTTACATAGATAGAGTCACACTAGACTAATAGTCACTATAGACTATAGAGTTAATAGTCACATAGAGCTATTTTAGTCATAGTTGAGTAAGGTAAGTAAGTCTACGTCCCTCAATCCCAACCGCCGTTCCGCAGAGACAGCCTCTCGTCGATTTTTAAAATTTTTTTTTGCATCATGTGCTTTTACACTTTGTACTGGGAGGGTGCAGGATAAGGTCTATATTTTCTCACTCTTATAGTGACTCATTTTTTTATGAGAAAAGAAACTATCAACGCCATGTACAGTCTACTATTTATCCTACAATTTGTTTCTCTAACTTATGAAGATGCAGTATGTTTCGTAGAGAAGTTAACTGGTGAAGATCGCCATGCAAAAAAGAGCGCAGTACCTTTCAACAATATAGTCACGTGATCACTTTATTGTTGTTGTTGTTGTCATGGTAGTGCAGTTCAAATGACAAAAACATTTTAACATGTTCGTGATGGAATACAAGGCAAGTTTTTGCCTTAGGTTGCATCTTTACTACTCTAGATATTACACCTACTTCAAATATGTTTCTCAGGCCCCATAGCTCTGGCAAGGAATTAATATTTAAACGTGATCCAGAACTTTCGTCCTTGAGATATCTGGCAACTTGTCTCTTCATATGACATTCATTAGATGAAAAATCCCGAGCATGATGTATTTTAATGATAAGTTCCAGTATGAAAAGAAAAAACCTTTGTGCCCCTTATACGATTAGCTGATCTTTTGAAGATATAAATTTGCTTAATCAGTGTCAGTATCTAATTCCAGATTAACCATGCATGTAGAATGAAAACTGATATTAAGAAGTCATCCTTTCGTGATAATTTATTTATATTCGGCTGGTTTCCATTGAATGAATTTTCGCAATGTTTAGTTAATGATAAATGAGTCTCAAATATTTGTGCAAAAGAATAACGTATAATCTTTCAATTGCCTTGTAAAACCTTTGAGCAATATAATGCTCTTTGCGGCTGGAAATAAGTTTGAATTTTATTCTGGGATCAATTAAGAACAAAGTTATGTAATAAAATGAACATACTTTTCTTCACTTTATTCAAAATATTGAAAAATGAAGGATGATATGCGTGAATCAAGGCTTGTACTTCATTAACTTTTACCAAGCTATGAAAGCAAAGCAGTCAATTCATGCTCACGAGATGCGTAACGTGCTCCTCGCCATTTAAATTCTGAATCCCTTTCTCTTCTCACTATTGCTGCTCATAACAGTGAGCTTATCAGTAAGTAGAATTATACCATATTGTAATATTAAGAACACTTATTTTGCTATTTGAAATAATTGTTATTTTTTGCTTTATAAATTTATTTCAACACATTTTTAAGCGGTGAAGAAGTGCAGCACTCTCCGCATTTTTTCAGTGTATAAATTTAATAACTAATTTATTTAATTTTGCTCGTAATATTTAAATCCATCCACAATCTAACGCAATTTTTCTTTAAGAGCTTTTAAGCAAGATAATTAAGGACAAATAAAAATTAATTTAAAACATGTTGTATTATAAAAAAGAAATTTCTAAATAAATATGAAAATAATCTCTCTACATGTGTGTTAGGTTTACTGGTTGCGGAAGTTGAATGGAAAGAAAACACGAGAAGTGAAAGAGAAGCAATAGCAGGGCTTTATTCAAAGTAATGATCATTGTTAGCTACTCATTTCCCCCATCTATCAGGTAAGGCGTGGATACCGTTCCCAATTGTATTTTGCTTCGTTGGAGGCAGAACAGTCGATGATCCATCGGGCTACATCGTCGTACGTTCGGAAGTGCTGTTGAGACACTGCTGTGGGCCATCGACCGGAACAAGTAAAATTCGGGCAGCGCAAGGTCTGGCGAATACAGCGGGTGGGTAATACTTCCCAGACAAGATCTTTTAGCATATTATTCACTGATTTGGACGTTTATGTGATGCGTTTTCATGAAGCAAAATCACCTTGTCATGTTGGCTGGCCCATTGTGCTCGTTTGACGATCAGTGTTTGGTTCAAATTGACGATTTATTGTTGGAAGCGAGCATTATTCACTGGGTTTCAGAAGCTCATGATGCACCAAGCCCTCCAGATCCCCCGAAATACACAGCATTATCTTCTTTCCATAGCCGTTTCCTAAACCGTTTAAACCAGCATTAACACGAATATTGCGATGGGGCATGTTCACCATACGCATCCTACAGTATGCTGTAACTTTCAGCTGCACTTTTCTTCACAATAAAGTAATGAAGTACCATTTCCCACAGATGCCCTTTTTTTTCGCACGAACGTCGCCATGGTTTTTTGTGTACGAATATCACTCCTGTGCATACCTTTAGACATTTGACCTCTGAAGCTTGTTCTCACTACAATCACATGGCATGCATTACACTGCGTGTCTATGCCCCGCCATCTCTGGGAGAAAATCCACAATATTAACTGGTACACCTAATATTTATTTTAACCTTACGCTTTTTGTTTTTTTTTATTGCTGATCCCAGTTCTGTAAATCTTTTTAACGAGAATAAGGAATATAGGAAAAATAATTGGAGAAAATATATATTGAAGCTAAATTTTTAATTGATATTAATTAAAAATTAGCAATTGTTTAGATAAAATTTTCGTTAAAAGCGGAATTTTTTGTATCTAAATCAAAGTAAAAAAATCTACTTATTAATTTTGTATTGACTAATTATGAAATTATTCAAAATTCATTAAAAAAATAAAATTTGAGGTTTTGCAGGAATTCATCACTGCGCAGTATAGTATTATAAGTTACAGCACCCCTGAGGTTACAAAGCATAAGCTGCAACTGAAGATCCGAAGGACGAACGAAATCCGAGAGAATTTCTGATTGATTTGTTGCTTTTTTCCTTTGTGCCTTTAGCTTTGCCCTGTCTAGGTTGATTCAATGCTGAAACCGATTTCGCCGAAAATAAACCGTACCAACCAACCGGTCCATTTAACCATACTAACAGTTAAATGGACGGAACGGGTTGATTAGGTACTTATTATATTTGATTTTGATGTAGATAGAATAGAATGCGTGTAGTATTTTGGCGTA
This sequence comes from Araneus ventricosus, assembly GCA_013235015.1. NCBI lineage: Eukaryota > Metazoa > Arthropoda > Arachnida > Araneae > Araneidae > Araneus > Araneus ventricosus. The sequence continues at coordinate 147,593 of BGPR01002979.1, forward strand.
AGTTCGGAGTAAAATGCGCCAATTAATTTTGGTCGACTGCAGCTTCTCAAGGTGATGTATTAAGACCCAATCAGTAGTCAGGGTGAATGGACTGGTTATCAGACGCTTCTGGTGAGCAGTTTAGCAGTTCCTTTTCAACTTGGGCATCATTCATTCATCACCACCTAGGATAGCAAAGACTGGACCTCTCTGGTAAGCCTCCTTGCCTACATAAACTCTTCAAAGACTCCTTGATTGGAATGTATTCATACCTAGGATTGCCATACGTCCCGTATATACGGGACTGTCACCGTATTACAATTTGTTCCGTTTTCTCCCTAAACTCCAAAAACTCAATGCGTTCGACTGGATGACTCTCAACCAAGTTCCTGAATGGGAAGAAATAGTACCATAGATATATCAATATTCTCTTAATTCTAAACTTATTGATGCCTTTGATCCGTTTTCAGTTTCAATTCACTAAAAAAACCTTTGAAATTAAGGAATTAATTGTTAAGATGAATTATTTTATTATTTATTTTAAAAGATGTAGAAATGCATTATTTATGTATTTAATCTTTATACTATACATAAAAATTGCCTTTACCTGGGAAAATTTTCTTTTCTATTTAGTTTTTCTTTAATGTACGTAAACATTATATAAAATGTCACAAATTATTTAAATGAATTATGTGTTTACAGAATAGTAAAATGATGTTTTCAAATGAGATGTGGAGTTTAAAATTTGTAATTTTTTTTCAGATTAAATAAGATGGTTGCTGGTGTGTTATATCTAAATATATTTAACGAAATTGTGTCCAAAAAATCGATTTGTATTTTGGATTCATGATTTGAATTTTACTCTGTTATATAAAGGTGGGTTAAAAAATAATTCATAATCTACTGTAGCTTGGCAATGATAAGCACTAAAGAAATGAAAATTTGTAGGTAGAGGTAGTGGTCATATACCAACCTGCATCTAAACTTTATTTCTTATTGTTGTCAGTAAACCACCATGGACGGTCAGTTTGACAGCCTACTTTGCCAATGATAGAATTCATTTAGGAAGATCCTGAATGGTGTCAAAAGAAGTTGAAATTTACGAGGTCATAATACAGATTGATGGCGATATTCTTTAAGGATCACAAGCAGCTGATTTTCACAGACTTTCTTGAACATAGAATGGCAGCTACTGTTTCTCTCTTGGGCAAGTTGCAGCATATGTAATGAACAAAGAGTTACACACAGCTGTTGCTTACGATGACACAAGACTGCTTACTGTATACATAACAGTTCATAAGATTGGTCAACTGTGATAGACGTTGGTGCCACATTCTCCATAGAATTCTAACCTAACCTCAATGGATTTCTATCTGTTTGGATGACGGAAGATATATCAGCATGAAAAACAGTTTCGAGATGACAATGAGCTCACCGCGTGAATGAAAAAATGTTGTAATGACCAACCTCAAGAGCTTTACGAGCTTTCATTTGTATCTTGGAAACAAAGCTGACTGGAGTGCAGTGGAGCAAATGTATCATATATTATGACATTTCGAAAAGACTGTTTATCTTTCTTATCTCCCTATTCTACCTACAAAATTACATTTCTCAAGTGTTTAGCACTACCAAGCTACAGTGAATTGTGCATTACTATTTTTACCTACCTTTGTAGTAATTCACAATTAATGGAAATACTTCTTTAGTGTTTAATCATTGGTAAATGTTTAAGAGGATTGGCAGGATTAAAAAACCTGAAGAGGGCTCTCAAAGTTCTGAAAATATGTAAGTATTTGTGCAGAGAGAAAAGTGACTTAATTTCTCCATTTGTTGATTTTTATATTGCTTAATTATTTTAACAAATTTATTGTAAGATTTCTTTCCTGAAAGATGTGGATTATTTGTTTAACGCTCCACGTATTTTAAATTTATGCACTGTAGAATATGACGTTGAATAAAATATTTTCTTTTGAATGATTATTTGTTTTTTTCCTAAGATTCATATCCTTGAAATCATAGTTTTGGAGTTTCTTTTATTTTTATTATTTTTTTTGTCAGTTTGTAACCTAAAATGGAAGGAATTTTGAAATACACCGATGAATATTGTGGTAACCATGCTATAAAAGATACCACTTTGTTAATCGCTATTAATAATAAAACCAAACGTCTGTGTGTTAGCTATTTTCAGGACGGGTGATTGGACCTAGAGCTATCAAATTTGGTACAAATATACTTTGGAGGGTGGGGATGTGCACCTTTGTGAGTTTTTTTCGCAATTTTAATTAGAATTTTAGTTAATTAAAAATTTAGCAAAATGTTTCCATTTTTAGACAATAACTTTTAAAAATATTATTGCACCAAAATAATTTTTACACCACCTTAAAAATTTATAAAATTATTTTTTCGATGATATTAATGTAGCTGTGATCCAATTTCCTCCCTTATTTTAATGAATTTTTAAAAATATTTTTATACACAATTTACAGCAATATTTTTCATTGTTACAATGAAATGAAACCGTTTTCATTGTTTATATGAATATTTAATTATGTGTTGAAATTTTGAACCACTTTTGAAAGCTAAGGAATGAAGATTCTGCTTATTTTTTTCATATTCTTTTGTAACATTAATATTAATTTTGCTTTCTTTTTTTGTGCATCATTTTCGTGTGTGTATGAAATCTGTAAACAATGTTCTCTAAGATATTAAGTACATTATGAAGTATCCTATCAGGTCTAGAAACACCAAACAGAAGAGAACGGTATTTCGTGACTTGGCAATGAAAATCATGTTATGAAGGAACTTCTGGTCATGCTTTCTTTCTATTTCCTTCATATCATTATTTTTATTAAGTAGGGAAAAAAAGAAACTCTGAAGATTCTTTTTTTCGTGTCAGATTGTTAAACTATGGAGCCAAAAAGAAGAGAGGGGTTTAGCTGCTGGCCGAGAGGTCAGACGACACGGGAGAGGACGATCGAAAACCAAAAAAAGTAATTTTAAGATTTTTTGAATTTTAAGATTTTTTGAATTTTAAGATTTTTTGAATTTTAAGATTTTTTGAATTTTAAGATTTTTTGAATTTTAAGATGGCGTAGGTTTTTTTTACTCGGATAATAATTATCGAGAAAATATTTAATTTAGAAAATACAGCATCCTCTAGATTAAATATAAACGTTTTCTAATATTTTATTTAGAAAATATAAATTAGAAAATATGTAATTATTATATTGCAGTAAGATTGATAGCTTACTGCAATATAATACATATTTTCTAAATTAAATAGTAGAAAAATCTAATATGAATTAGAGAATGCTTTATTTTCTAATTAAATATAAGAGTTTCTAATATTTTTATTTAGAAAATATGTAATTATTATTGGATAATAATAATTACATATGAAAAAGATCAGACTTACGAAATAAAAAAAAACCCATAATAAACCCAAAACGTCAGTGGAAAATGTAGTTTTAGATATTTCTGAAATATTTGTTTTGATAACAATCGAGAGCGTTAGATGGTGATAACTACTCACAGACTCAATTAACCCTATGTACTCATATTCTCTCTTCTCCCATACATAAGGCACCGCCCTCTCAAATTCAACAACACAAGGACTTGAAAGACTTAACTTACAAAATATTATATTCTTTTGTTCTAAATGTCCTCTTTTTTTGTATCTTTATATAGAAAATGTATATATATATATACATTTTCTATATAAAGATACTAACCCCGGAGAATTTAAATGCCATGGTAGATTTAAAGGACAGCCCGGGATTTGTTTTTTTGGTCATGTAGCTTTAGATTCTAGCGAGAGAAGAAGAAGGGATGCTCGATATTACTTGCCTTCTTAATAATGATAGCAGTTATACTTGGATAAATGTTCAGCATTAAGATTTTAGTTTTAAGTTTAGCCAATAAAGAACTTTGCATTGATACCGTATATGTCAAAATAGGAGAATGCTTAAGTAACAGCACATGTAAATAAACTGTTGAATCTTTTTGGTTTAATGCCAAGCATGGCTTCATAAGGACTTTGGCATATTCCTTATGTAGTGTTCTTGGCAAACTGAACAAAGGGCAAACCATCTGAGTATTTATTTGTATCGTTATCGTTCATCCATGCAGTTAACGTATTCTGTATATCTCTTATATCTTATCATATTCTGTATTCTCTTTTCGACCTCCACCAGAGCATATCTGTGCTTGTCGGCATACACCGGTGATGGTCCGAATGCACAAGGATATAATCAAATATTCGGTCTTTCACCGACGTATATGGTATGTGTCAACTTTCACCGGTGAAAGTCGACATTCTCCAATTTCGATCTTTCGCAGTAACATATATATCACACATAGGCAAACCATTTTTGATCACGCTTTATTAAATGACATTACGTGGAAATATACGATAAAGTCGAAAAGAGAACACTAATTTTTTTTGTTGACGCTATTGCTATCAGTATAGGTATTAACTGTTACCATTGGACGAATTGCGCTTAAAACGGGATAACGTATAAAAATATAAACATAAAATCAGAGTTAATTTAACACACAGCGATGGGAATTTAACTAGGCGCTTGGCCTCAATCCTCGAACCTGAAGAGACAGCAACGATGCGTCTGACTAAAAAGATGATATCAACCTGAATAGGGGATCAAAAGATCCATTCATAATGGTAGACTCCTCCACCTCCTGACGGCGGTGACTGGCTGCGTGGTATTCGCATCATGCCTGGTAAGCTGGTAGAAGGGTGGGGAGAAGGATCTGTCATCGCAAGTTGTTTAATTGTTCGTAAGTGCCCTGAGCACTATAATAGTCCAGTCAACGAAGGAAAAATAGAAAAAGAAAATAGTGTAGTTTTCTGTAATAGTTTTCTGAAAATAGTGTAGTCTGTGGGGGTGCGCAGGGGGTTTAAAGGGGGTATTTTCAGTTTTTCTTAAATATCTCGAAAACTATAGGTTCTATAAAAAAATCAATTGCAAAATTAAACTGCATGCAATTTCCTACAAAAAGAGTCCTACATTGTTTTTGTAGCACCAATAGTTTAGAAGATACAGGGGGATTTAAAAGTTAATATTTCTAAAATTCCTTATTGCAATGGTAAAATCGATTAAAAGTGCTGAATCAACAACCCTCATAATAACCTCCTGCCTATATAATAATTATACAAGGGTAGTATTGCATGTGCTGGAGCGGGGGGAGGGGGGTGACAAACCCATTTGATGAACAATTATGGTCCCTTCCTCCCCTCACATTCGCTCCCCTTCACAAGTTTCCTTCTACTCGTTGTCCATTCAACAAATTGTTAATTAAAAAATGGTGTAGTTTTGAAATTCGGCACAGTTGTTGGGGAGAGTGCCCTAAACGACATACTAAAAGTCCCCGCGGGGGGGGGGCCCCCGGGGGGGGGGTTGAAATAGGGGATTTCTCAGTTTTTCTTAAATATCTCGAAAATTATGGATCCTAGCGAAAAAAACTTAATTATAAAGCTAGACTACATTAAATTTCCTACAAAACTAATCCTAAATTTTTTATAGAATGAAATTTTAGAAGATACAGGGAGTTTAAAATTGAATATTTCAAAAACTCCTTATTTTAATGGTAAAATCAATTAAAAGTGCTGAAGCATCAACCCTCAGAAGGACCTCATGCTTATACAATAATTATACGAGGGTAGTATTGTATGTATCGAGAGTAGTGGCGGTATCAGGAAGAGGGGTGCGACAAACCTATTTGATGAACAGTCGTTCTTTCTTGCTCCCCTCACGTCCGTTCCCCTCCACTAGATTCCTTCTACTCAGTCTTTTGGCTCTTTCAACGCTCCAAATGGGTGTATTTAGAACAGTATAATCTAAATCTACATATCTATGCTGAGTTTAACTTAAAAACTCGC
>BGPR01002980.1:0-12631 GCA_013235015.1 Araneus ventricosus
TATTGATTGATTCTTGGTTATAATCTTCTAATTAGGCATTAACTCTAGCGATACGGGACCGTTCCATACGTCCCTTCAAGCAAAAGACGATAGCCGTCTGAAAGGTCCGATTGTCACTCTGAAATTTCCACCCCCTTTTGGTTAAGTGTGATTAATTTCACACTCGCGGCGCGTGCTTTCTTCGTTCGAGTGGCTCGCCCAGATGTGTTTGGGGAAGAGGGGAGCTTTCTTACAATTCGGACAATGTCAGCTGTCATTGTGGTTTCTGAGGGGAAAAGTGAATTTCCCTTATCTTTGATAGAGGAGCTCGGGGGTCAATGGCCTTAGGAATCAGAGGGTTAAATGTACTGTGGTTTCTGAAACCACTTTTTTAAGAACTTTCTTCTTAGAGAGGCGGTGATCTTTTAATGATTTACTAGAAAAAATATATTTTGGAACTTAATGACGATAACAGATGACAGCCACAATTCTTGAATATATTTTCCTTCTTATATATATAGTATGGGAGCCTAGGTCCCGTGTGTAATTAGTAATATAGCTGTTTCTAGGGGTTTTATAAGGTAAACGAATTCAAACGGTCGGGACCACATGTAGTATGGGAGCCTAGGTCCCGTATGTGGTGATACACAGTCAGAGGAAAGGCACTTTTTTCTATTTTATAAATTTAATGATGACGGCACAAACATTTAAGACGGCACACACATTTAAATAGAAAACAGATATAAGGGAAATAATTAGGAGGGTGGTCACTGCCCTGTATATCAAGTCATGTCAAATCATCGTAGGAAGTTTTGGCGTTGCATTCCGTCGTTCGCCATCGCACAGCAATGTCTGTCGCTAGCAAGAGCAAGATCATGTGACGCGACGTGAAGTCAGCTGGTAGAGAGAAAGTGTGCGAGCGCCTCCTGGCGGGATACTACATAGATTTGCAGCTCACTGACAGCAATTTTATGAAGAAAAATAAATTGTTTGTTATATACCCTGAAAGTGTCAATGGACCGTCACTGCCTCCGAAGAGCATTTTATATGATTTTGTGCATCTGGCTTCCTTTTTGTCGGCATCATTTTAAATCACTCTGTATAGCCCTTTTTTGAGTTTAAAGAAAAGAAATCTATCTGCTTAGAAAAACATTGCAGGACATTTAAAGTCAGACGCTGACGCATTTGATCATGCATTTTGATATAAATAAGAAACAGGCAATATTTTGAAGCTCACTCTGTATTAACAAAGTATTATACCGGAAAAACCTTTCGAGGTTAAAAAGTACAAGATTAATTTGATAGAGAAAAAATATCTGTCTTAATCTCTAAACTTTAAGGAAAGCAGTTCTGTCTACTAGTTTATATATAATATCTACAGGTAATTAGTTATTCATTAAACAAAGGAAATGAGTGAACTCCCTTTTTGCTCTAGACTTTTAAAATATTTGCAATAGTTAGTTGAACTCTATCTTTATTCTATTCCCATTTCAGACGTTGTCTCTTTTCATTGCTATTATCAGGATAGTCAGGCTTAGCTACTGTAACTACACATTAATTGGACAGTAACGTGACAATACTCAATTATCTGTCTTATTTCAACTGATATAAAGAAAACAAGAAAAGCTAAACTGAGTGCAGAGACGCAAAAGGTGTATAAAAAAACTTAATTGAATGTCTAACCATTTTAACGTATCACGAGGTTTTCTTTTCTAATACAGTTTGGTAGAAACCCAGAAAGAAACTCGAAAAATGATGATTATAGTATAACAGATTTTTCAAAAATTAATAACCGAAATGTGATCAGATAAAGGATAAAAAAATAAATGAACTATAGCTTACTTTATTTGAACACATCACATAATTATTCAATAATTGGAGCAAAATACATTTAACTATAATCAAAACATTATGAGTGTTACTGAAGCTTGTATGTAGACAAATTGTTCTGTGAATTGTAAATTTCCCATGCTCTCGCCCTTCCTCCTCCAAGAATAAAGATCTGCTTGTCATCACAGTCTTTAAATGTTTGACCACTTTTGTCGTTATGCAGCTTGGAGGTGAATAGAGGAGGAGGGTAAGCATACTCTATCGCTCTTGGTAGTTAAGTAACAAGCTTCTATAAGGTTATTTCCAACCTTTGCCCTTCGTTTGTCATTAAACCATTAGAGTTACGTCAAAAATGCCCTCGTATAAAGTTTTGGAAATTTTTCTCTCGAGAGTGAAGATAGTCCTCAAATTTTTATAGCATTGCCCACTTGGCTGGAATCCTTGAAAAAAGTTTAACATATCCGGGATGGCACCATTAAAAGGACCATCATCTCGAAACGGAATAAAAAAACAATAAAAATCGTTAATCATACGTTTTATTTTAATGACTTCGAGTAACAGACATGCCAAATTCTATACATAAATAAATAAAACAAGGTGTTTGGTCGTGACTATATGACAAACAAATTTACAGGCAAATAGATGAAATGTCTAGTAATCGAGTTGAAACAGGGCCCTCCTTCGATTGGTCAATATGTATAGAAAAATGATACTTTAAAATCGTTCTATTCAGTTCAAAATTCTGCTTTTTAATCACATTTATTAATTTCGAAATGTTTCATGTTTGTATGCAAGGTTGGAATTTTGTGATCGATTTTTCACTCACTTCTTAATGCACTAGAATTCTGAAATTTTGTATATTTATTGGGTCTTGATGACAATGCAATATTCTAATAATATTAGAGCTCTCAATTATCAATTTTAAAAAATCGCAAAATTACGTTTGCACTCGGTAGGTTTCAGTGGCGCCATCTAGAGTATTTTTGAGAACTATTTGTAAAAGCGTTTTTTTTCTAAAGTCTTTTACACATGTCTTGTTTGTGAATGAAATTCATTTATTATCTTTCAAGCAATAAAAAATAGTTTAAAATGATAGACGTGAATATAGAACAAATTGCCAACGTTTGAAAAACTAACAATTGGACTGATTTAACTGTGCGTTAAACGTGTATCAAATGATAAAATTTGTAAAATTATAGGATGAATTAAAGTTATTGATATGTATCATTATTTAATATGAGAACTACGTGCAATATAATGACTTCTTAAGTGTTCTGTAGAGTCTTAGTTGAATCAAAACAGCAACACTTTCCAAAAACAGAAAGTGGGATTTTTAGTGGAAATTAAATAATGGGAAAAAGCAAACTTTTAAATGGTTAATTTTTTTAAAACTTAAAACCCACATCGGTCCGCCCTACTCCAAAGGGTGTAAGGCCTTTAGCAGAACAGTGAGTGGTTAATGATAATAGCACAATAGGTTTTCTTATTAGCATGCATAGGAAATAAATTAGCAACACTAGTTAGCAATTGATTTGGATGTCAAGTAATTATAAAGAATGACGTAAATTAAATTATGTCACTCCTTTACTCATCTATTAATTCTGGTATAATTGACATTATAACAACCTTCTGAGATAAATATATTCCTTCAAAATATTAGATACATATACATTAGATTACCCATTTAATAATTGCTCTTTGCATAGATCGTGATATTTCTTGATGAAACATGAAATATTGTTTTTTATAATATTATGTGTTTTGAAAAACAATGATACAATAATCTAATTAAGTAAAAATATGAGTATCGCTCTCATCCATTTTTTTCAAGAATGAATTAAAGAAAATTCTGTAACTAGTATAATATTTAATTTCAGTAACAAACGAATCACTCTTAAGAACAGAATAATCAGTGAATTTTAGCTTCAGACGATTTGAAAGATAAACACAACAGTAAGATTTAACATTATGGCAAAATTATTGCTGCAAAAAGTGCTTACTTATAAAATCAAGGCAAATTGTGCAGAAAATAGGTAATAATTAATACAGCGATATAAACTTAATAAGAACAAGTTCTTTAAACACAGTTTTACTTGTGTTATAAATCTTTTTTTTATTTTAACCATTTTCTTTTCCTACTCTTTAATTTACAATTCATTATTTCAAATATTATAGTATCATGTAATAAATTTCTTCTGTAATTCACTGCTAGGTGGTGCCACACTTATGAAATCGATTTTTAATTAAATCATAAATGAGCTCTGGAAGTAATAAAATAATGTATTATCGCCGAGAATACGTGCGTATACAAAATTTCGTAACTCTAATGCATCAGGAAGTGAATAAATGTAGATTAAAAGATCTTATCTTTACAAAAATAAGAAACATCAAGTTGAATGATAGTGTATAGTAATAATTTGTTATAATGATAAATCATAAAATTTCAAATTTAGCCGATGGGTAAGGGCATTTTAAATTTAACCAGTGCAGCTGCTGCACGAGTAGAAGTTGTGACGTATTCGACAGTGTCGAACAAATGGTAGCAAGTCAAACAGCAATACTAATATGAAATCTCAGGAATTTAATTGATAGGAAATAAAATATTTACAATAGATGACTTGTACATATTTCTTGACTGTTGGAGGATAATTAATTAATTCGGTCTCGATTAGTTAGAATAGAAAGTTCTATTAGTCTTCGGAGAGTCTGGTTCTAGGACGGTAAGAGACTAGAATTTATCCGCTGCCCGGAGTTGTAGACGGAAATCAGTTCTACCTTGAGAACTCTTTAACAAGAGGAAGATGAGAGAGTTCAATATAAGTCTCTAGACTTCCGAATAGCACGACTTCGGTGCGATAACTTATGATCTACGATCACTTTAATGAGATTCACTTCTTTTCCTTCAGGAGAGCGAGGCTCTATTCGGAGAAATAGTTCCCTGGAAGTACAACGGTACTTCTCAAAACCTTGCGTGATTTTGCTATCACGACTTCGCAAAACAGAGCTAATGCTCTAACAGATGAGATTCAATCTCATCCAAAATTATCGTCTTCACTCTCTGATCAAGAATACGAAAAGTAAGTCTTCTCCAATATTTTCTTTCGTTCCCCGAGATGGGGGTCTCTCTCTTCTTGTTACGTTCCCCCCCGATTTTCCGTTGATAGGTTGAGGAGGGTAAGGAGATCCGTATGATGGCTTGTCATTCGCTCTCGCCTGTGGAGACCTAAAGTCCATGACCTGCCCCTTTTTGGATCAGCTGATCCGATACTATCAATTTGGTGATTTTTTAATCTCAAACCTAGGGCGTGACAACCCGACAGTTTTATAGTCTGGTTTTAGCTTCTTGTTGACTCGTTGACGCCGGCCCATTGTACGAATCTGTATCTCACAGGGAAGCTGCATAGTTCAAGTGGGGGGTCTCAGACCCCACGCAGACCGACCACACGGGTGCTTTTAGTAGCGTCTTTCTCTGGGAATTATATGACTTTCTGAATTCTCACAAAGTTTTCTCTTTGCATGCAGACTGCTTCAGATATTGTACTACTAAGTCATTTAGGAATCTTACCGCAGAAACTAATCTGTCTGTCCTCTAATCACCCATTGGATAGCTCTCCTTTCCTAGTGCATCACTCAGGGAGGGATGAATTTGCTCAGTTGCAATCCGTTAGGAAAAGAATAGATAGTCCTACAAGTGGCACTCTCCGGATGCAAGCATCGATGTGCGAGAAAGTATATATATATATATATAGTATGAGAACATCTCACGTGCCCTCAGCACTATCCTGACAATGGACTCGTCTCCGGGACCAGGGACGAGTTGTCCCGTAATCAAGAAGAAGAAGTCCTACAAGTGGCGGAAACAGACCACAGATTATAGATTACAGATTAAATATAATAGATTAAATACACAGATTTTTCCAATTTTTAAAATGAATTAAAAATTGGGAAAGGTACATATGCCTGTTTCGGCCCCAAAATCTTCGTTTTAAAGGGAATTTTAGGATTTCACCCATCGGTAATCTCAAGGTAAAGACTTATATATCGTATGCTTTTTATCGTTATTACGATAAAAAATTATTAATATTATAACGGCGATATTTATATACATTTGATAAACAAAATATTTGTTGAAAAGTCCATCTAATGTTATCCAGCAAAGCTATTCCTTATTATTAAAAATATTCTGTTGGGTTATAGGTCAACAGTTCAGTTATTTTCGATTCTTAAAAGGACTGCTTTGCGTGTGGAGAAAAAAGACCGAACAAGCACTCGATGTTTTTTTTATTGATTGATAACCATTTGCTCAACTTCTATCTCTTTAGTTGTCACGCAACTTAAGGATGAATCGAATTTTGAAGGTGGAATGCTTTTTCTCTATTGGTCTCAAGGATCTTCTTGGGTAAATAAAATGAAGAAAACTAACTGGATTCTCTAGTTTTCGATAATTTAAAGAAAAAGTCAGTGTTCATGAAAGATGGGAAGTTTTTATTACATTATGTTTAAGAAAACTTTTGTCATGTTTTACACGCTTTCACCAGTATTTGGCTGTTTTATTGATGAAACAGGATTTTAGTGTTAAAAAATTCCAAGATTGATTGAAAAATTAAAGTTGAAAACAGTTTTTGAGTTGATTATTGCATAGAAGTGTTATTTAATACGCGCATCATCAATTTTGGTTGTGCATTTTTTTTATTTGTGAAGTATTTTAAGATTTCAAAGAAAATATCTATTGTCCTCAATTACCGATAGTTACTTTATTCTTTCGATAGCAATTTTAGATAGTCCTTTCTTTTTCTATAATATTGCATATCGATTAAAATATGAATAATACGCAAGGATCTTTTCATTTTGTTTATTGTGATGTTATTTTGGATAAAAAATGGATGATGTTTTTAAAATCGTGTGGGTAACAAATACTAACTTGCATGTTAGTTCGTGGTGAATTAGAGAGATTTAAAAACTGATATTAGAGGGAATGGGGAAATTCGTTTTATATAAAACTGGTTTAATTCAACAATTGAGTTTGCATTAATAAAGTATTAAAGAATACAATGTGACATTTCGCAAATTCATTTCAAATTTAAGTTGCTACTTCGCCTATATTCACCCCTTTACTTGTAGTTTATTCAATTGAAGCAACAATTCATTTTTGATATTGTTAGATCGAAGAGGTATATTTTTCTTTAGGATCTACTCTCGTAATAATTTTAAAATATATATATATATACAAAAGTTTTTAACGCTCGAAACCTTTTTTAAAAAATTGTGAAATTACGAAAATTTATTCCGATACCTCCTCCAAGTGCAAACCTACATAACCGTATGAGCTCTCGGTCGCACTCAGCTGCATCCGGTGGAGTGGTACTGAGTTACAAATTTCTAGTAATTTCTCCTAAAAGAATCTATCATTTTAAGTTTTCTTCATTAACAATTCATTTTTTGAAATTGTCAGATCGAAGGGTATATTTTTTCTTTAATCTATCTACCGTAATATTTTCAAATCATATATAAAAGTTTTTAACACTAGAAATTTTTAAAAATTGTGAAATTAAGAAGAACTTATTCGATACTCCAGTGCAAACCTACATAGCACCGTACGGTCTACCCGCTACTCCAGCTGCATCCAGTAGGACTTGAGAGGCAACTGAGACAAAATTTCTAAGTAATTTCTTCCTAAAATCTTCCAGTTTTTCTTCATTGAACAATTCATTTTTTGAAATTGTTAGATCGAAAGGAAGGTATATTTTCTTTTGGATCTACTTACCGTAATTTTTATATATATATATATATATATATATATATATATATATATATATATATATATATATATATATATATATATATTACCACAAAAAATTTAACACTCAACGTTTAAAAAAATTAGAATTACGAAATGTACTTTCTATATCTCCTCTGAGATGCAAACCACATAACCATACTCATGCACTTCCAGCTGCATCCAGTGAATTAAGTGGCAACTGAGACAATTTCTATAATTCTCTAAAATTTATCATTTTAAGTTTCTAGTTGAACAATTCTAATTTTTTTTGAATGAATTAAGTGTAAAATGTTACATGGGGCATAGAATTTTTAGAAGAGACTTGAGGTGAGGGATTGGCATAAAAAGAAGTTAAGGAATGCTGTAATAGTCAGAAGGTACCTCAAACTATATTTATCTCTATCTTCTGTATTCTCTAAATAAGAGATTCTTACCCAATCATATGTAAGATTGTAGTCGAGTGATCTGATGAGGTAGTCCGTATGGCGATTGTTGTTTCGGTCGGTCGCAAGTTGAACGTCAAAATCGATGTAAGGTAATAACCCTACGACAGCAATGCGAACTAGTGAATATTTTTCCCACAGTGCAACGTAATGTCTTATAGTGCTACGTCATGAAGCAATGACCTTTTAAAGGGGAATAAATCAGTCTTAGCTCCTTTACCACGAGGTTTATTTAACCTTTCTAATCAAGCAAGCCTCATTTCGAGGAATTTAATAGTATGTTTTTTGCCCATATACGAACGGTACAAATAACATCTGATATATTTAGGTTATCTCATATAAGATATTTTTCTTTTGCAGGAGTTAATTGCATAGTTTTATTTTTTTACAGATTTGAATAACAAAAATTTTGTTCAAAACAGACTGAAGTACCCTCTACCACGTGACTTTCTGACTTTCCATCAAGACCGGACTTGCTCTTCCAGAGGGCGTTTCGGCTTACCTCGAAACTGAAACTAAAACTCTTGATGTGAAACTGAAACTTACGCCATTATTGTTCTCTTCTAATCTTTTACTTCTAGCTTCATGTACCTGTGTTAGTTCTGTGTTGTGATTTATGTGTAAATTCAGTCAATATAATGCTTTTTATATTTGAAAGCATGATTCAGCGTGTATTATTTCGTCGTGCGTGATTCAATCTAATGGATTAACAAAGTTTATTGCAGATTCGGCGCAAGCTCTCCCCGGGTCGACAGAAAAGGTAGGATCTTTTCGATGTTCAATTTGCTTTGAATAAATTCTTATCAATTCTGAATAAAAATAAGATTAATTTCTTGACAAATTTTATAAATCGATGTACGAGGCGGACATGCCATTGTATGCAAAGAATTTAGCATAAAATTAATTTCAAAACCTTACGTAAGTAAAATGGTCCGAGTCAAAATATATAGAGAGAACAGGTACTTCATACAAAATTTTATCAAATAGTTTATATCACATGAATAACCCTTATATATTCAGTTGGAAATAGAATAAAATATTTCTAAGAAATACATGCATAAAAATTATAAAAAATTTTTCCTTTAAACGCTAATATGCAACGCATTATCATTTCATATCAAGCTTAAATTACAATATGCATTATTATTCTGCATATATTTAAATTATTCTATCATGGAACTCATCTGTACAAGTGTCTTAAAAACTTATACATAAGCCTAAACTCTTAAAACTTTCTTTGTAAGAATTTATATTCTTGTCTTAACTGTAATTAGGGTGCGGTAAGAAATATACATATATTCAATGAAGACGGTCATGCATATGTATGAGAATTAACATACATAAATGAAATGCATCGTACAGAAAACTTCATGCATTTCACATGGTTCGATTTAAATATGGCGGTTGAATTTTGTCGTCATGCTGTTTTCAGGCTGTATTTGTGTCTCGCCTGAGCTGAAAGCTATTTTCATTTCGCTCATAATGTTCAGAGTGTGTGATATTGAAATTTCACTCATGTCTTATGAGATTCAAATAATGTGTTGCTTCTTATCTTTCGGAAAGAGTTCTGTTTGGCATGATATTTCCTATTCAACAGCAGGAAAATGCATACAAATCTGAGTAGAATTGTGGAGCTTCAAACGCCTTCTGCTGTTTCTCGTACATTCATTCATTGTAAATGCGAGAAAGCAACTATATCACGGCGGAAAATATTGATACAGAAATCGTGAGGGATTCTGATTTGTATTTTATGCTAATAGGTAAAATTTCTTTTTCCTACCTGGTGCATTGATTTTTAACAAACACAAAAATGAAAAAGTGAAAAAAAAAACAACCAAATTCTTGATTTAGATCAGAACATTTTGGTTTGGTGTTGTAGAAGGTCGTGACAATTTGTTTTTCAAGATACATATGAGTGTAATTTTTTCACTTATTATTCGTTCAAATACTTTCAGAATACGTACTTTTTTACTTTCTCGAAAGACGATATAGATTTCAGTCCCCCCCCCCAAGCGGGGAGGGGGCGGGCCGGGGGGTTTGCAGGTTACCGCACACGAAGTATACAAAGAGAAAGTATTGCAATCGTCAAAAAATTCGAACTCGAGATTTTGACGTATCTCCACGTTTTAGACCTCCCTGAGTCCGAAAAACACAATTTTGGAATTATGTCTGTATGTCTGTCTGTGAACACGATAACTCAAAAACTATTAGAGCTACGGGGATGAAATTTGGTATGCGGTCTTTGAACATAATTTGTAGGTTTCTATCAAATTTTGGACAAAATCCGTCAACGGGAAGTCTGTCTATTTGTATGTCCGCGGTCATGTGAACGCTATAACTCAAAAACTTGAATAGCTAAATGGATAAAATTTGGTACACAGTTTTATCGTTATGAATGTAGGTCCGTATAAAAGTTTGGGCCAAATCCGTCAAAAAGAGGCGTTCAAATTGCATATACAATTTCTTTTAATCCGATTCTCATGCGCATGCGTATTGGTAGTATCTGTTATTGTTGTAAATTTTATTTACAACAATAAATAATGTTTTCAAGCATCAATTGTTAACAATTTTTTTATTGTTGTAAATCAAGACGATCTCATTATTTCAGCAAATCTTTTATTCACGCGCTTTTGCAATTGTTACGGTTGTGGTAGTATAAATTGTTTTCTTGGGAATTCAATTCCAAAGCAGAATTTTCGCTTTAGTATTCATTGCATTGCCTATTTTATCGCGCCTGCGTCAAAGTAATATTTTTTTGAAACGTGGCAACAGATATTTGATTTCAGGTTTGTTTGTTCTTTTGTTTTACTTTCTCGTATACGAAGTATACAAAGAGAAAGTATTGTAATCGTCAAAAAAATTCGAACTCGAGATTTTGACGAATCTCCACTTAGAAAGTATACGGGAAAGTTTAGGGGAGACCACTCCCGCTGGTTACGGTGTTGGATTGTATAAGAACTGATAAATAGTACAAAAACAGTGCAAAATATTTGCTGATGTTTCCTATTGAAACAATTCACAATAATAAAAGAATTATTCATAATTTAAATATTACTAATAATTTAAAATTTTAGGGTTTATTGATATCAGTTGTTTTCGTATACACGTTGTTCGCCGTATGCATCAAATACGATTCATACCTGAATTCTAATTATATGGCCCCCTTCTCTACTGTAATCAAGAGATAGCAGATAAGGAATCATCTAATTAAATAGATTGAATGTTAGGCTTGAATCATGGCAGCGCAGTCGTTGATGAAAACTATAATAATGCTGAGTAAAATTAAATTTCAGTATGAAACTATTTTTATAGTAATTTTGAGTACAAAATCATTCGTTATATAAATCTGTAGCTTTCATGCATAAAATTTGTAATAATTTTTATTTCTTATGATTAGTTTCTTCGAAATCAGAAATTTTATTCAATAGAGTTTCTCTTCCTTATCACAATTGAAACCAATTTCTTGAAGGCCTTCATATGGACGTGAAAGTTGCTAAATAAAGCTTAGAGGATCAGTTTAAATGTTTTTTGAGAATACAAATTTATTTTGTGGATTGCACTTGTAATGAAATAAATAGAAGTAGTGGCTGTTAAAGAGGCTGTTCAGGTAATCAGTATTGATCGAAATACAAACTATATCATATGCAAAAAGCGTTTTAAAAGTATTTGCTGTGATAGTCCTATTAATGAACTCTATTTTAAAGTATTAAAATTATGAAAAAATATTACTGTAAAATTAACTATGCTAGATTCCTAATGAAACCTAAACTATTTTTTAAAAACTAAGCATAGACGTTTGATGTATAAACGAAATTAGAGAAAAATTGCAACATCCCATCTAATATTATTTGTTACTTTTGATGTAACTTAATATGTAATAGCTATAAAAAAATTCATTTATAAAAAAATTGTGATGTAGCAGCAATTTATTAATAATTCGCCCACAATAAGATATTTCTTAAAGAAAAATTATTTTTTTAGTTTAAAAAAAATGTAATGGAAAAGCATAAATATTTTTCAGAAAGGTTATATTTTTAATTAAAAGTTAAGGAGGAAAAAGAATACATAACAGAAATTTTCTTCCTGCAGCTAGATGAAAGCCTTCGGAATTTTAGTGAAAAATGAGTGCCTTAAATAATAATTGGTTGCTAGGATATTAAATTAGATCTCCTAAATATTTTCTTTAAAGAAAAGACAAAAATTATATTTTGATTGCAAAAAAGAAGAAATCAGAAGAATATCCACAAATTTTATCTCCTTTATAATCATGAACATTTTGGCTATTCAATAAGTGTTCTCATTGCAGAGAAAGACTAACTAAAAAATGAAATTTTGTGTTCAACAAAAGGAGAAGAAGAAGCAGAAATCAAAAGAATATACAAACATAATTTAGCATTCCCTTTGTTCTTTAAAAATATGGTACCCCAGAAAAACATCTTACGAAAACTTTAAGATGTCCGTTTCTATAGACGCTTTTATGTCGAGGCCAATTAAAATATCGTGTTGAAGAAATCTATATTTGAAGCTTGTGTGATATAGAGTTCTCCTAAAATATTCGGTTGCTCATTTAATTATTTAATGCTTTAAAAGCCACTTGATA
>BGPR01002980.1:13636-64965 GCA_013235015.1 Araneus ventricosus
TGCTGACTTAGAAAGGGTTTTACAAAATTTTAATTAGTTTTTCTAACTTAAAATTAAATGTCATGATTTTTTAACATGATAATTTTCATAGGTTGGGTACTTTTTACAAATTGCGTGAGGCGTAATGTAACTTGTATGATGGAAAAATCATTCAGAACGCTATAGTGCAGACCGCTGGACCTAGAGCTACCAAATATGGCATGAAGTTACTTCTTCATGTGCTGACTTAGAAAGGGTTTTGCAAAATTTGAATTAGTTTTTTCTAATTAAAAATTAAATTTCATGATTTTTTCCCTCAATAACTTTGGAGCATATTTTTGCTCAAAACTAATTTTATAGCACTTTAAAGTTCAAAATATTGACCTTTAAATGATATCAATTTTATTTCTGTACAATGTTTTCTCTAATTTTAATAGATTTTTCGAAATATTTCAAGTAGAATTTTCAACCAATGCTTTTTATTTTTTTAGTTACTGCCATTTGTACACACGCGCTTTTCGATTATATTAAGTACATTTTTGTCCTCTCTCTATAATATTCATAGTTAAAAGTAATTTTTAAAAAATAATATTAAGACAGAGGAAAGAAAGCTCAAAGTATTATCTTGACACGATGTTTTAAACTAGTTTCGAATTTTCCTTAATTTTTCTTTTCAGACGAAAAACGTTTTGAGAAACTAGTTGGACCAGGAACTAGTTGGTTGATCATTTCTACAAAATCGTGACAACAGTAGGTAAAAGTATCGAAGAAAATAGCTCAAAATTCTTTTATCAAATCATCAGGCTTAGAAGTGCTAGTCAAAGACTTTATTTCCGTGGCGAACTAACTTTTATTCACTAATAACATATTTTGTATTTTCTAACAGGCAGGACTTTTTATTATCGCTTTACCTTTATAGCTTTAAAATTTTAATATCACCTCTTTATATTTGCAGAAAAATTGTATAAGCCGATTTCAATATTTTTTACTTTACTCATACTAAATGATTGATTGGTAAAAATTCGTAGATAATTTAGTTAGATTATATTAGCTTGAATTTAATTAATTAAATTCAATTTTTGAGACTAGGTCGGTTAAAAAATCAATTAATGATAAAAATACAATTTTTAAACTCTTAGAGTCTTTTCAAATCAATAGCAGAATTTAGAATGAACTTTCCTATAAAAGGGCAAAAGATTAATTTTTGAAATGTTTTACATTATTGCATTTATCTGCTTTATAATCAATGTCTGTATATATATTTTTCAATTTTGACAGATAAAACGAAAAGACATTTGAGATGAAATATTTATTTTATATAAATTTGATGTTGATCATTGCTCTTTTTCTAATAATACAATCGCTTTTGGCTATGCATATAATGCTTATTTCTCTTTGGATGTTGTTTTTTATTTCGGTTCTGAGGGCAGGATTTGTATTGTAACTATTTCAGCTCCTTGTCGTGCAACATTTTTATATTTTAACTTTTTATCGATTTTCTAATGTATTTGCTAATCTTATATGAATTAATATTGCTCATGTATTTTGAAGAAAACTTTTAATGAAACGTTTTGTTTTTTTCTATGGGTGTGATATGTAAAAGAGTATCAAATTTTCTATACCTGTCTATTCATGTAGAGCTGTAAATCACCGAGTCAGAGTTTGGATTATAAGTAAATAAATGCTGTTTACAACAGAATACAGCATTTTTCAATAGTATGTTGTATTTGAGTTTAGCAAATAATATGCGTTTTCTACATATTGTTAGCGATATTACATGCATGAAACTCTATTCGACAATTTAATATTTAACAAAATACTGTGCTCTCAATCAAATTTTATATTTAAATATCAAAAGATACGAATTTTTAGTGATATGAAGTGCAATTAAATTGTACTGAAGCTTCTGGTTGTGGTTTGTTGTCAGACAAGGGGTTTTTTTATTATCGTATATTCTAATAAAAGAATGAAAATTATAGCTTTTTCCTTAAGGTACATTGTTTGGAATTCTCTACCAAAACCATAATATTTTATTAGCACATTGCCCAAAGGCAGTCACACCCCAAAGAATGCAATAATCGAAGAAAAGTTCAGAATATTATATTTCAATCAGATATCATTAAGTATTTCCATGTATTTATGGCTAAGTCGGTGGAGACTGTTCATTTTCATCTACAGGGTGTTGCCGAATTCGACCGACAAATTCAGAGGGGTGATAGTATGCATCAAGAGGATGAAAAACTACCGTAGAACATAAGGTCGCAAACGAAGTTTAGTCTGTAAAAATCGCAAAAATACAGGGTGTCCGAGTATTGTTGGACACAGTTCAAAAATTAATTAAAAAAAACTAATAATGTTTCAACTATTAATTTTTGTTACAATTAAAGCGCCTTTTTAAACATTTTTTCAGACAGGTAAAACGCCGTTTTGGTGGTCCAGGGCGCCGTAAATTACTGAAAACCAAAAATTAATTTAGAGCCATTATCTTCAAAAATATTAAAACTAGAAGAAAGATGAAACATGAAATTTTAAGGAATATTACGCTTTTTAAATTGTTAATTCACACGTAGTGTGAAAACTGAAGAGAAACTAAAAAAGGCACCAAAAAACACGGATTGACTTCTGCTGATCGGTACCGATAATAATCCACATAAATTTTCATGAGAAAAAATATGTAGTACATTTTAACGACCTATTACATAACAGTATCGAATGATATCGAAGCGAAAAACATAACTTCATGTTTAACCAGTTGCTTATGAGTGTTTCAGATGCATACAAAAATTATGAAATTCCTCTCCTAATAACAGACATTCCGTAATGGACATATCTTAATAATTCGTTTATTTTCGAAATAATAAGATTTAAAAGAATATTTTTTCAGGTTATATACTGTTGAATATCATTACCAATAAAATAGAAATGGCATTTCGATTTTAGGAATGTCAAGTTTCTTTCCAAAATGACAACGTAGCAACGAAGTATAATTCTTTTTCAATACATTCTCTGCATAAAAATAGATTTGCCCCGGAGGTTGTGTTTATTCAAAAATACAAATGAATGCCTTCAGAATAACCTAAACATTTCCCTCGGAGAAGCGGACTAAGAATGTGAAAAACACCCAGCAGGAAAAATAATGCAAAGCTTAGAAAAAGTCTTTTCAATGATTTGTAAGCACAGTGCTCAAAATACTCAAACAAAGCTAATCAGGCATTTCTCACGAATTCTGTACTTATTCAGTTGCGTTGTTCAATGATCGGGGCATCCGAATCTTTCAATACCATCCCATCATCCTTACTTCAAAACAACAATATATAAATTCATTGTAGCGAAATTCAACTTGATTTCCAAGTCAACTCAAAGTTCCTTTACTCCATCAATAGTTATAGTCATGTTCGAGCAACTCTATTTGCAAGCCATAAACAAATTTGTCTTGGCTCCATATCTGTTGAGGCGCATAAATCTCTTTAGAAATCTTCAGTTTCTTCTCGCCTGAAAAATCCTGTTTGTTAAATTTATTTTTGAGCTTTTTTCTTTGACGTAGTTTTGACTGATTGAAGAAAAGAAAAGAGAAAAGGAGATAGAAAAGTTTATTGTAAAAATTGCAGTTTCCGATTTCTTTCCAAAATGTGCTGTTCCTTTGAAGTCAATGAAGATTTTAGGTGCTTTCTCTCATGAGATCCAATTCAAGCTTGATAATTGAGAACAGTCTTATAAAACGAACGATTGTTACTAGATCTGCTATAAGAAAATTGTTGTCAAAAATGTGCTGTTCCTTTGAAGTCAGTGGAGATTTTAGGTGCTCTCTCTCATGGGATCCAATTCAATCTTGATAATTGAGAACAGTCTTATAAAAAGAATGATTGTTACTAGATCTGCTATAAGAACATTGTTGTCATAAATTCTTTTATTAAATATTCATCGACGCAGGTAGAAGAGCAATTAATTCATCAATGTATTGCAAATGTCCGGAAAATATTTTCAGCTTTGTAGCATTTTATTTTTTGCAATATGTATTATATAAAAATTAATAATGGATATTTTTTTCCATCTGTAATATGTATTGACATCAAAACTCGTTGCTTAATAAATGCTAAACGAATGCTAGCGCTATCTTCATTTCAGGCTAGTATGAAGTATTGCCATTATAATCAATTATAGAAAATGATGTTTCTATCTACTGGTTTGTTTATCTGAAGAACTCCACGGAAATGTCGACTGTAACGATGTAAATTTGCATATGCCAATCTGCGGTCATTTATAGCTCAAATGTGTTATTTTAAAGTTTCAGATGCAATTCTTTCTTAAGATATTTAATTAAGTAAGGGAATTATTTTAATAAATTCTGATGCATAATAATACGTCCTGAACTATAATAATGCCAGATTTAGACAAACAATTTCCTGTTTCACTTACATTTGCAACTATGATGAATATGGAAAAGGACAATTGCTTAAAATCGCAGGCTTTGATTTCAATGGTGAGCGCTTCTATAGTTGTAGGTGGGCGTGTTGAAGATGAAAACATCGTTCATTAACACCGCTGATCAACAAGAGACTAAAGTTGTTGCGTATAACCCTGTCTCAAAGTAAATAAAGAATAAATCTGAAAATATACCATACGTATCTGCATAATAAAGTATATAATAAAATAAATCAATAGTAAATACCATTAATGTAATGTAAGTAAATTTTAAAATTTTGATTGTAAGTCATGAAACAGAATTCCAAAGAAATATTATGAAGTCAGATATGATGCGATAAAGTTGAAATTAACCTTCTCTGAAGTCTTTACTTTCCTGTAGATCGCTTTCGTTTTTTAAGTTCAAAGAGCGTTTCGTATTCGTCAGAAATGAAGATCTTAATTTGAGATTTTAATGACCATCAAAGTTTTAGACCCTAAATCCAAATAAAGCATTTTAGAATAACGTCAGTTCATCTCGTTATGAATGCGATGACTTAAAAATGACACAAGCTGGATGGTAAAAATGTGATATGCAATCCTAATAATAGTCTATGTTGATAGTAAATATTTCAATGTATGCAAATTTTTCTTACCACACTAATCAACTAGAAGGGCATATACATTTAAATAAAAATCCTATTTTCTTATAAAATAGGAAATTCAAAATTGGCTTAAGTCGTATCTTTTGCAACGGAACTTGCACGCGATTGAAAATTCATGAAACATTTAAAATAGTGCGAGTATCTATAAATCAATAGGATTTTACTATAAAGTGTGTTTGAAAAAGAAATTTGTAAATATTGAGAAAATTTTCGAAAAATAACAGGCCAATTGAATCGATGTTTGACAAGTATATAAGTTTTTGGTAATTAAGATGTTTCAAATTTTTCCCTCTGATTATTTGTTTTGAAATTTTTTGCCGAGAAAACATGAAAAAAAAAATTGTCAAACCATCACTGAATCACTGAGAAAGTTAATTTTATATACTCTTAGAGGAATTTCATGTATACCAATCGAGATAATTTGGTTACATGACAAATAATTTTCCACACTTAATTGCAAGCGGCATCCTTATATGAAAGGATAGAACTAATAGAGGAGTGAACATACTCTGTTTCATTCATATCAATATTCAAGACAAAATATTACAGTCCCTTAATTCAACATTCATAAGTTACGCATTTCAATGAAATATACTAAGCAACATATATATAGCTTAGTATATTATGTAATTTTTGCATATTTAATAATTTTATTTACAATGTGGAAAGTTTTTCCTCCAAAACCATGGCATTCCACTTTTTCTTTTATTACAGCTAATATTTTCCTTCACTATTTTGAAAAGCATTATTTACTTATACATCCTCAGGCTTTCAGATACGTGGATGATCTTATTGTTTTTAAACATGGAACTTTTAATAATACATGACAAAATATTTATCCTTCAACCTTGCTCCTTAAACAAACAAACAGTAATCAATTTGAAGCGGAATTTTAGACCTGGATATTAACTTTATAACTTTTGTTTTGATATATATGACAAAAGAAAGGATTTTAATTTTAGTGTAAATCGACTTTCCTATTGGTTTTCTAATATCACAATTCTCACTCAATTTTCTCGTATTGAATCTATTTGTTGAAATGTCAATCAAAGCTTTTGTTTGATAAAATTTAAAAAAAATGGTATTCCTGAAAACTTTGTGCGACGATATCTCAAGCAGCGAATTAAGTGCTATCGGCAAGGCTTTTTTTTCTTATTTTTTCTCCCTCTGCTCGGCAACAACAATAACTGGTTTGGCGATATTTTACACATTTCCTTGTGCGACTTATAGTATTCATATGCTTATTCCCTGCCGGTGGTAAGCCCTTTTCTTTTTCCTCTTTTATATTTTTGTGAATATTTCTTTATTTTTATTTTTCATCTGGGTCTTCTGTATTCGGATTTTTAACTTTCGATTTTTTAAAATCATCTTCGATGTATTTGTCTTTTATTCCAGAATTTTTCCACTTTTAATTGTTTGTCCTTTTTGAGGGGATAACGACAAATTTGTGGGGTTTTTTCGTATGTCGTTAGCAGAGAAAAACAATTATTAATATCATAGGCGGGCTTCTCTTCCTTTCGAGCGGCTTGCTATGATATTTTTGAAATAATTAAAATTTTTGTCTTCTTTTTTTGTCCTTTGTTTCTTGTTTGTTTTCGTTTTTTGGTTTTTGTTTCTCGTATGTTTTGATATATATATATTTATATTTTAAACTTACTTATTACTTATTTACTTACTTTAAATATACTTATATTTTGAAATATAAATAAGTGTCGTGAGAGGAGATGACTCGAATTTAAATTCTATTTACAAATTTCATAGATATGATAAAACTAATAGAAATATTTGACAGCTGGAATATTTTCAAATATAAATCTGTTGCCTTTTCTCTTATTTCAGTCTATTACGAAAAGTCATTTCATTTGCTTTGAGTCGAGTTACGGTGTATAGTATGAAAGTAATTTGCTTGAAAATTCATTACGAATGAAATGTTGATAAATTTTAAGTGCGGACGCTTTTAGGAGAAAGTGATTCCTTGTCTCAACCAGCGCGAACATTTTGAAATTTTGTGGAGTGCTATACAAAATATATTCATTCATTAAATTTTGTGTACTAAGGATTGCATTCATCGCAGAAAGAGCTGATGGTAGCATCGTCCACATGAATAGCAATATGAATATGTATTGCATTAGCATATTCATGTGAATTGTCACTTTATATCAGAGTAGAATAGATTATATCATCAAAAGATATTTGGCGAAATCATATGTGCTCGCTGTGTCCATTTAATATAATCTAAGTGGATTCTACTTTAACGAAGCATATATGTGAGAAATATATTAACTTTTCTACTCATTAATCAGTAAAGTCTGCTCTCATCCCTCCAACTTATTATTTGACGTAACTGAATTATCAATGATATAAAATAATTAATTCGAGATAAATTAATTAACTTATCATTGACAGACATAATTATTTTACTAATCATAGATCTCACTTATATGACATTTATTGTCATATAAGTGAGATCTATGATCAGTAAAGTAATTATCACCTATTTGAAGAGATTACTTACAGTGTCTCGTCGATCACAAATGTTAAGGAAGATGCCGGATATCAATCAATGATAAAGTTTTAGAACAGCCTTGATTTAGTGCGAAGATGTATCTTTCGCCTTTCATGCTGAAAACAGACCGCTTACCTAGCTGTTTTGTGGATTTGCAATTCCTAACACTCTTAACCCTTTTGGCCCTGAATTATGCACAGGACAGATAAATAATCAATGAGTGGTTAAATACGCTATATTATACATAAGTAACATAAATATGAAATATCATAATTTTTTGTCATTTAGAAAACTAATTAAAAAATGTCTTAATAATAGGATACCAGGATTCAATTAAGTAAAAAAAAGTCAAAAAATTCAGTTTATAATTATTTTGTATGAAATGATTTGATACAAATTCTTTCAGCATGAAAACATCAATATGCTTGACATTTCTCAGAAAAAGACGTATTTTTGAAAGTCTTCCAATTTGCATCTTTGTAGCTTTGAACTTCTTTCAATCATGTGGTTTGACTCATCAAATCTCACGTCATTTCAAGGTCTGACATATTGATTTAACTTTTTTTTGCGGATGGTACAGCAGGGCTATTACCTGATGGTCGTCCGGGTTTGGTATGGGTTGTTGATTGATTTGAATACGAGATATCTTCTGCTATTTGTAGTGTGAAGTCCAGTAAATCTATTCAATTTTTCTGAGGAATTCCAGAACAATTTGCATCTCCTTTGTACCATGACCAAGAATTTATTATAGTTGTATTAAAATAATGAAAGATGATGAGAAGGGTCCATTTTTTGCTCCTTATAATCGTTCGATACAATACCATTAATAAGTCATGCTTGGTCACTCACTCACTTGAGGCTGTGTCTTTTTTTGCTTTGTTTGTACGCTTGAGATTATCATATTTCATTCCACAACGCTGAAGGAAATTCCTTATTCATATTATTAGTTATTAAAATTATTATTCATTAAAATTCATATTCAAATACTATAGAATTTTATTAAAGAAATTTTTTTCTGAAATAAAGCCCAGCGTTGTGAGTTGGTGACAAACTGTTTTTAGCCATAAACCATACTTAAAACAAAGTAGGATTTTTTAAAGTATTTTTAAATCAATGCTTAAAAAATCGGATTTCGTCACATTATGAAAGCTAAATTTTTGACGGTTATATTGGTTTCTCTTCGGATATTTCGCAACTAAAGGTAAAATATTTGCTGTTACTCTCTCATATAATGATTCTGTCTTTTTTTATAAATATGCTACAAGTTCGCAACTGAAAAATATATTTTTGCTAAAAAATATTCTTTAAAATATTAAGAAAACCGCATTTTTCGGGAAAAACCCAACCTTTTAAAATAAGGTAACGTTTTTATAAATATGTTCATAACAATTTTCTTTCCAAAAGTTTAGTAATTTATATGTTAATTGCTAAATGACTTTCTTTCCATTTCCTTAATATGATTTACATTTCCGGCTCGGTGAAACTTTTGTTTGAATTTCGTCAGGAAGGACTTACATTAATTAAGTTAAATTCATATCTTTTTATGTCTGGAACAATCATAAAGTGAGTTTCAGCCATTTTTATATGACATCTTTCTAAATTAGCTTAAACATTTTATCTCCTTGCCTTTATTTAAGGAACTCCATTAAGACTAGGAAATAAAGCAAATTTCGCAAGTCACGTAAAATTTAATAAAGAAATGAGCATATTTTTGTTTATGAACCGTACCAAGATTTAATCAAGAAATGTAATTTCAAATTAATATTTATGATGTTACAAACTACTTAAAGGTTATAGAACTATTGCAATTAATTTGTAATTACTTTCAGAAAGATATTTTTAGCAATTTATGTAAGTTTATTGCAGCTTTATTCCTTTTTAACTACTTAAAGGATATAAAACTATTGCAATTAATTTGTAATTACTTTCAGAAAGATAATTTTTAGCAATTTATATAAGTTTATTGCAGCTTTATTCCACTTTAATGATAGTGATGTCAAAAACAAAAAGATGACAATTTATTTTTCTGCGAAAATCATATTCTTGTTTTATGAAATATTGCATTTTAAAGATCTTGCCAATAAAGTAAATCAAAATATTTATATTAAATATAAGTACTTTGAAATATGCATTAGACATTTTTTAAAATTATTATCAAGACTTTCTTGTTTTAATAATTTGAATTTAAAAATATTGTAATTTATTTAGTATGCCAAGATTTAATTGCAGAATGGAATTTGTATTAAAATATCTGTTGTGATGGTATTTAGTTACATAAATATTGTTATAAAGCGTTTTATTACTTTGCGTTTATTTTTCGCAAATAAACGTGAGATATTCATTCTCCAAAGTTAAAAAATCACTTTTTGGATTTAAAAAATGTCAGGTTTGAAATTCTAAACATATTCTCTAAAAAGTAATTGGATCTTGAATTACTGTAACTAATAAATAATTAGAATGGGAAAGGTATTTTATATCTGTTTCAGGACGATATTTAAAACATGAAAAAGTCGCCTTTTTAAGTAAAGAGATAAAAGAGAGGTGAATTCATATCTATATTCAAATGAAACATGTTGCATTCATTTTTAAATAGTGCCATTTCAAACTGATTTAAGCAATTTATCTTCTTTCCAGCACTGGAAGAATTCTGAAAAGGTAGGACATATAAAACAGTACAATAAAACCTCATCCGCACTCGGGTTAACGAAAACACAAATTCAACTGAAATCGCAAACCCCTCCCGAAAAGAAATGTACTTTACTGCACAGAAGTAACCGCGCAGGCCAGAACGAATCTCCACTTTTCTTTCACGTCTCCCCAATAAGTTTAGGGATTAATTTTTAGAATGAAAAGATTAAAAAAATGGGCGTCAAC
Organism: Araneus ventricosus; assembly: GCA_013235015.1. Lineage (NCBI taxonomy): Eukaryota > Metazoa > Arthropoda > Arachnida > Araneae > Araneidae > Araneus > Araneus ventricosus. The sequence continues at coordinate 24,062 of BGPR01002980.1, forward strand.
AATATTAATTACGATATTGTTTACTTGGGCATGTCAGGAGCATTGCGAATGCGAATGTCATCAATTGCCGATGCGAATTTTGCGCCCGATGGAAAGTAAGCTTTCATAAAGAAGATACGTTTAGTGTGTATGTACACTAAACTACAACAAGAGTGTAGCCTACAACAAGAGTTTTGAATTCGTTTTACAGTCCAAACATTTCAGAATTACATACTGTAATCAGATACAAAATAGTAATAGATGTTCATAGCTTAACCAACAAAAATCGTTATCCGAAACGGCTGCCCCCCTTTTAGTCCGGTTAACCAGGGTTGTACTTTAGATTGATTCAGATGGTTATGAATATTATGATAAACATATTTATTTGAGTTTATTAAATGTGTGTATGTTTAATTTACAAATTTATTCCAAACTATCATTCGGGAAGAATGAAGAAGGGGCTCTGCCTTAGATGCCAACCTCGAAATCTGACCATGGTTTAAATATACGACGTGAAGCAAAAAATAGCTGTTTCTTCAAAACGGAAATTGCTTCATAACGGGGTGATAATATAACTAAGATAAACTAGTTTAACTCAAACGTTGAAATTTAGTGTTAATAAGGTGCTATCGACAAGGCCTTTTTCTCTCTCTGTTCGGCAGCGACAATAACTGGTTTGGCGACATTTTTCACATTTCCTCGTGGGACTTATAGTACTCATGTGCTTATTCCCGGTGGTGGCAAGCGTTTTTCTTTTTCTCTTTTATATTTTTTTGAATATTTCTGTATTTTTATTTTTCATCTTGATCTTATGTATACGGATTTTTATCTTCCGATTTTTAAAATCATGTTCATTGAATTTGCCTTTTATTCCAGAATTTTTCCATTTTTAATTGTTTGTACTTTCTGAGGGGATAACGACAAATTTATTTTACACAATATTTAATTTACAGATTTTATTTTAACCTATTATTCCGGAAGTATGGAGAAGAGGCTCTGCCTTAGATGTTAACCTCGAAATCTGACCACGGTTCATCTATATGACGTGAAGCAAAAAATAGCTGTTACTTCAGAACGGAAATTTCTTCATAGCGGGGTGTTAATGTAACTAAGATAAACTAATTTAACTCAAACGTTAAAAATTTGTGTTAATAAAATAACTCTTGTCTGATGATGAGTAATTAGTATATAACTATTGCAAATGAAATATTTTTTCATTATTTTTCGTAAATGTAATCTGATTTCTTTCTATTTTATAGCGGTAATTAAAATCATAAAAATGTCTAAAGCTAACATTTAGGAGAAGTATTAAAATATTTCTTGTGAAGAAGAAAAATTTTGAAAAAATATTATGATTACATAAAATATATTTTCATGAAAATGCTTGGGACCATTATATTTCAAAGTTTAAAATTTAGTTACTCACATTTGACACTTTATATTTAATTTTATTGATTATTACCGAAGACAAATCATAAAATGGAATTTGAAATTTAATGTGAAAAAATTATGCCAATTGAAAAACTTCCTAACTAGAGTTATTGTGTGAATGAGATAAACGTCTTTTAATAAATTTTGAAAGAGAAATTCCTTGTCAGTTATTTTTTAAAAGGTAGCCGTGAGAAAGTCATCTTCAAGAGATATTTTTGCACACATCTATTTCGTTCTTTTCATTATTTTTGATGAGAGATTGTCATATATAAAATTCTTAAATATATTCAGATTTAATCATGAAGTGAAATTTCTATTCAAAGTGGTGATAATGTAAAGTTTTATAAAGCCCTCTATTTTAAAATTACTGCAACGATCACGTAAGTGCGATTTGAAAAGGATTCCTTTCAAAACTTTTAAGGAAGAATTTTCTGATTAGTTTGATCTAAGAAAGAAGTAGAGAAATCTATTTTCAACTTGTTCAATAAATCAGGAGAATGGAGTTTTTGCAGATCATTTACATTATAGAGATTTAATATCGTCAGGAAGTGGAATTGGTAATTATCATGGGTGTGTTACAGATAACTTAATTTTCTAAAGATTGCTTTTTTATTAATTTATTTCAGTGAATTATTGATTACATAAAATATGACATTTTAAGAAAGTATTTTCTTTTCGATTTCACAGTTATAATGCAGACACAAAAAGCTATTCTCTCATGGAAATAAATTGATTTTTATCATACAATTTTTGGCACCACAAATAGGAATGAACAAATTAAATTTAACAAATGTTCATACATTTAATCCTGAAAGGATATTCAAAATTTGCATCGGTGATATTTGAAATTTTAACTTAATTATTAACAAAGACCTAGATCTAGAATTACCTTAATTAATATATAATTACAGTAGTAAAGGTATTTTTTCAATCAATTTTAAAAAGAAATTCTTATCAGTCTTATTTTTTTAAGGTAGACATGGAAAAGTCATCCTCTTAAGTAAAGAAATCAATTTTCAGCACTTGCATGAAGAAAGAAGATTTAGAATTTTATGGATGATGAAGTGTCTCCCGGATTTTTTAATTACAGAAAGGATTAATTGTTCCTACGCTCAGAAAGTGTGTCTCAAAGAAAAAGAGACTCTAATTACTGGGATTACGTATCAATATTTAACAGATCCGACGCTTCTGAAAGAAAAGTCTCAGAAAGGGAGGTTAATTATCATTCATAATTATTATTATGAACCATATACATTAACGTGTTTGTACAAATGGAATAATTATATCAGTGACTTGTTTTACTTGAAGCGTAATATTGTTAAATCATCAAATCTAATGTTGACAGAGAAATATTTTTTTCTGAAAGCTAAAATTTTGGAATAACTGTGTTTGTAGAAATAAAATTACTTTTATACTCAACTACGTGGAATAATGTAAAATTTATATTCACAGTAATTTTATTTTTTCTTTTGAATCAACACATATAAAGAAGTGAGAGTGAAAAATTCATAAAAGAAATCATTCTGGAATTATATTATAAAATTTATTAACAATTTAAATACAATCTCAATCAAAATTGGTTAATTATTTTCTTATTATTCAGTGATACATGTTTTAATCAATATATTTTTATTAGAAAAATAATTTCAAAAAGTTATATGAATGATTTTTTGTATATATATTCGAATATAGAAATATCAAATTTTTAAAACTCAAGAAACAGTTTTTAATTCTACGAAGTTAAAATAATGAGGATTCATTTTTTATTCTTTTCTTCTGTTACTACATTAAGATTTTGTCCTTTTAATAATGTTTATAGAAAGTCTCAAATGAGTTTCTTTCTATTTTCTGATAATAAATGGGAAATATATCTTAGTGAGGTAGTATGATTTTCATTATGGCTTTATTTGGCAGTGATAGGCGAAAAATTTCTTAAACACCAAAATCTTATCAACAGATATTGAGGGAGAAGAATATGCCTTAAATGCAATATTTTATGATAAAATGTGAAAAACCGATTTTGAAGTTTGCTTAAAAAATTCTGTTAAAGAATTTTAAAATCTCCAGATTGGAAGGAAGCTCCTTTTTGATTTTTAGTACTTATATGTATACGCTAGTCTTTAAAAATGGGAATGCAGCTTTTATGATGAGAAAAATATAAATACATTAAATAACAATAAAGGTGATTTACGTACAATTTGCAATGAAATGCAATGTAACATTCATGAGCAACAGCTTTAACACCTTCCTGTTTTTCCTGTGTAAAAGACTTACCATACTTGTGTAAAAGTATTGTTAAGCGTTTCTTAAAATTGACACATATCATCACTAATGAGGGATTTCCTTTGAAATGCCTTATCTGTCATGTGACTCAAAAAACAAATGGCCGTTAGGGTAAGGCTGGGAATAATACCAAATCTAAACGAGTTCAACGTAATTTTTAAAACTTGTACAGTCTCTAAAATTTTTTGCATTGTGCTTTATATGTTTCATTCCAACTAAAATTTTTCAACTTCTTCAAATATAGATTTCATATGCAATAATTTCTCTACATACGCTGAAGATTTTGATTTCTTTAGAGCAAGAGAATGTCAGTAGTGTGAATGAGTAACATGTCTATATTCTTAGTAGTTATTTCAAATGGTCGCTTTAGATTTCTGTGCTTATAATCTTTTTAAATAATCTTATTAAATTCTTGCTTTGTGTGCACAATTGTTTGATAGCTCAGACAGAGCTATCCTTTGTGCTTGTTAAATAGATTTCAAAATCACTCATAGATACCCAAATCTGTAGACTTATAAAAGTGAACTTAACAATTCATCGTTTTATTGCATTTACTACACAAAGAATTATTTTTACATGGCAATATTCATTCGTTTATTAATTTAGGTAATAAAGAATTAAAAAAACATCTATTCGCTAGCTTTTTCATGAAACATTCTATAATGAAAAACGATAAAGAGAAGTAGTTTCAAAATTTTTATAGAATACCAGACGAATTCTGAAGATCAGATGATAAAAAAATTCAGGCAATTTATCTGCTATTGCTTGCGTTACTCAAAGATTCGCAACGAATAGCGTTTCGAAAACGAAATATCCGCCTCCGCTGGCGAAACACCAGTTTCCAATTATTTTTCAAGAACCTACAATCACTTTCTCTATATTTTTTTATTTCAGAATTCACTCTATAAGAGTTGCAGACTAAAAGTTTGAGCAAAGTTGTTCAGTTATATCGCTGTCTAAGATACACAGTGATGAAAATAATAACAGCTGGCTTGCTACTCAAAATCTAAAGCATACTTTTTCAATTATTTTTAAAGATCGCACCATCTTCAAAATAAACTTTATTTCTTCACAATAGGAATTGTTGATATTAGTAATGATTTTTCATTGTGGTTATAACATTGCCTTTTATACACAGCATTGAGAACGAATGACACGGCTGAATAAATTCGAAAGCCGCGGCGGCCTAGTGGTAAGTGGAGGTTTCCAGGTTCGAAACCCAATTCCACTGAAATTCCACCTGTATGGGGCCTGTTGCCTTTAAATCCTGCGTAGGGGACAAATGCCCTCTCCCTGGTGTGGTGCAACACAACCTGGGCACACCCCGACCCAGCCTACCCTACTGGGTTTAAGAAATTAAAGTGTCAGAGGGAAGAAGACCGACCACCATCAGCAGGAGGACCCAAGCCCTACTCGCATTTATTAAAAAAATAAATTCCTCATATGTGCATACTACACCCCGCAACATGGCTGGAAATTAAATACATATAAACATACATAGAAGTCTCACATTACAAGGGCTCACCAGACCGAGGAGACAATACAAATAACAGCATATGGTGTGAAACTTATTTACTAATAAAAATTTACCGTGGCCGGGGAGAAACAAACAATATATTCCCAATTTTAATTATCATTGGCATTCCACCCATAAAATACAATGTGTGAGATGCAGTGCAAATCCAGAAAGAAAAATCCAGCCCCAAACCACACTCAAAACAGACGCAGACAAATTATATCGAACCAAAAATCGAGCAACACACTCACACAAACAAATTCTACAAATTGGCAGTCAATTTTTCCTTCCCTTTTTCTTTAAAAATATATAAAAACTAATCAATGCTCACCCACAAAACTAATAAGTTAAAACCCCCCAAAACACTCCACCACCAAGCATGCACCGGGTATATTGATTAAAACCATGTAATAAAAACCAACGGGAATAACAACTCCCAGTGCAGGAAACCTATCAATTCAAAGATACCCAGTCCGTCATGTGGTGGTGTGGGGCCGAAGTTTAGGGAGGGACTTGCCGGCTGAGGTACCTTCCTCGTCATCTGATCTCGGTTCAAAATAACGAGGTCTGCCCAAGGTAGCCTTCGTGTTGCTTTAAAACGGAAAGTTAATATAACTAACCTAAAGTGAATAAATTAAACGGTGTAAAATGTTCGAACTATCCTGTACTGATTATTATTCCTATGTTTGTTAAGTGAACCGATGCATGTTTTTTTCTCAAAACAATTTTCGAGTAACGCTGGTCTTCTAGATCGGAGGATCATGAGATATGATTCCGCCGTATATTACCTCTTAACTTGGTCCTGTTGGGAAAAAATTGAAGGAAGCCAACCGCCCTTCTGCATTTTAGAGATGGGTGCCAGCTCAGTTATCTTTCTTATAATCTAACGACAATTCAACATACAGGGTTTGTTCCCAAACCATGCTACTACGGATACAAAACTGAAATAGTAATGTTAAATATCTGTACATTTTCAGGAATCCGAGTTGTTGCAGTAATAGTTCTTCGATTGATCCCAGGCACTAGGGGAAGACGGTGGTAACTCCATTTGAGAAGATTATGTTTCGATGAAATTTTTTAGTAATTCTGCCACATTGATTTCAAGGCAGAATTTATTTTCTGTATAAGAAAAGAATGCTGAATTTTTTTAAACTTTCGAATATTGTGAATTTCGTCGTCTCTGGAATAACTGTTATTAATGTAAAAAATCTCTAAATTTTCAGGAATCCGTCCTCAGTATCCGAGTTGTTGCAGTGATAGTTCTTTGAATGATCCCAGACACTAGGGGAAGGCGGTGGTAACTCCAATTGAGAAGATTACGTTTCGATGAAATTTTTTAGTAATTCTGCCACATTGTTTTCAGGACAGAATTTATTTTCTGTATCAGAAAAGAATGCTGAATTTTTTTTAAGTTTCGAATATTGTGAATTTCGTCGTCTCTGTAATAACTTTTGGTATACTGATATCATTTCCTTTCGTTTCGAATTCTACCGGTCATAATGGGTGCAATCATATTATTACTTCTGGTCTGCGATTTATTTTGTTTAACACATTACCGTAGGATGCGCTAGACATCTTAGTTATTTTTAGCAAAATCCGCTTTACGAGGATCTGTCGTTAGAGGGTTATAAAGTTTAAATGTCGCGTTATTTAATCTGGACATCATATTTGCAAAAACTAACGAAATAAATAGTGGCTTGATTTGACTTCTTGAATTGGCTTCCCGTTTTGAGGATACACGAGGGATATTTTCGGACTCGGAAACCATCAAATGTGGTTAGTTGATGACAACCCTCAAAAGGTCACCTAAATTCCAAAGTATCCAGAGCGCTGTGTCCAGGGGGCTATGCTACTCCTGTTGTTATGGAGGTGTTATTTAGTGTTTTATTGATTGATTTTAGGTTTTTATCTTTCACTTTTTTCTTATTATTTTTTATTGTATATTATTCTTGGTCATTTCATTTGCTGTTATGCTATTATCCGATCTACTTCTTTGACCTAACAGATTTTAAGCATTTCATGTATGTGGTAGTTTTTGTTTTTACTTGTGGTTTTATATATTTAGTGAGAGCATTTCCATTATAATCAAGTACTCCCCACACTAGCTGGTTTGAACATTTTTGACCAGTCTTTCTCTCCACTTGTGCGGGTGAACAACTGTATTTTATAACTCAATCTCTTTTAATTCACTGCCCCTGTTCAGGGCATAGTGTGTAAAATAAATTTAACTTGTTGTCTACCCGCCGACCGTTGTAGGCCTTACACCCGTTTGGATAGAAAGGTCTGTGTGGGTCAAAAACAAAAAGAAAAAAACCTAATTTTCAAAGTAACCACACACACTTGAGGACACTTATCCCAAAAAGACAGGCCGCGGCAGCCTGGTGGTAAGGTTCGGGGCTCGGAATTGGATGATTCCAGTTTCGAAACCATATTCCATCGAAGAACCTCCGTGCAAGCGACTATGGTTCACGCTAAACACGTCGGGGCCAAAAGTTCTCCCGCTGGGGAGGTGCTAAAGATTGGAGATGGGGCTGCCGGTTCTGGCATCATGCTCCTCTTCTGACCGTTTTAATATTACGAGGTACATTCAAAAATACTACTCGTGTTGCTACAAACCGGGACGTAGATATAACTAAACCTAAACCCAAATGGCATTTTATGTGAAACAGATAGTCATACACGAAACTTCTGCGGAATTATGTCTCTAACTTAGAATCTTCTGATGCCAAAACCTATAAATATATTTTCTCTTGCAGCCCTTGTCTGGATGGTCGTTAATGTGTTAAAATCTTTTCAAAATGCTGGAAATAAGCGACAGGGAAATTCAAGGTTTCCAGAGAACCGAAAGCTGCATATATTCTTGAATGAAAATTTCTAAACTTTATCAAAATGCAGTAAATATGGAAAGAAGCTTTATTCCTTCGTAGCCGTACATTTTCTTACTTAACCCATTCGAGACGGATTGCACACAACAATACATATCCGAGAAAAAAAGACGGGTAGCAGACCGTGTGTGCAATGATACTGAATTGCAATTATCAGTCAGTATGGAAAAAGAAGCCGCAGGGATAAGACTGGTTTAAAATAAATAATTATCTTAGAAGTGTGCAAACATAAAATTGATAATGGCTTCAAATTAGTCCCTAAAATTAAGGTGACCAACTGTCCTCCTTCTGGAAGGACAGTCCTCCTTTTCTAAGTTCTGGACCTCACTCAAGAAATGCGCAATAAATTATGCTACAAACATATTTTTTTTGCATTTATGATATCATAGTGTATTCTGTATTATTGTTGCAATGAATTAAATGTTTCTTTTATTTATGATATTTTTTAGCTACAATTCATTTATGTCCTCCTTTTATTGCAGCTGATGTTCGATCAGAAGTTGGTCATCTTACTAAAATGAGTGACCCAAGATCAAACAAATGCTATGCGACAAACTCTTATTACAGATATGATCTATCCGTTGTGGAGTCAACCACTGTTTTCGCATTATTAGTCTCGTAGTTATTAGTGATTCAAAGCTGACGGTATTTTGTCACACAAGAAAATTCAACCGACGAGCGGAAAGACGCTTTCACGTCAAACTATTCTGATGAGCGACCTGCATATGGTATTTAATCATCTTATTTGTACGAAGTGAGTGATTTCTAATACAAAAATGTTTTTTCATTAAATATGGTCAATATAAAGCAAAAACACATTTTGACTTCTGGGAATGATCTCCAAAACTCGAATGGTTAAGATGGAAAGAAAAGGAAACCTGCAAAGTAAACGCGTGAAACGAGACAGAATTTTCCGAAGTTAGCAGAAAGCTGAAGCATGTCACAAGGATTTGTATTTATTGCGAGAGACAATCCGTGCTGGAGACAAAGAGGATTTACTTCATGACTTCTAGATGGATCAAATGCTTTAAACATCTGAAATGTCGTTTCATTCTGAAAATGCGCCAGTGCCAAAACACTTCATTGTATAAGCGGAAATAATAATAATACAGAACCAGTGCGAATTATCCATGGATTTTCTATGTTTTGTGATAATTATCCATATTCAATGTAAAACGCAAATACTAAATAATAAGAAATAAATAATGTTATGAATTCAGCGTTTCAAGATTGGGCGCAGTAATGCCCCAGTATTGACTAACAAAATCTTGGGGACAAAATCTGAAATACCAATTTCGAGATGCAGTTGATTTTGAAAAATGTTAAAGAAGATGTTTCTAAATCATTTTTTTTTACTAAATTAATGCTTAATCAACATAACATTTAAATACTAATGCTATAATCAAATAAATGTTCAAAGATAGTTCAATTTTGTTTAGCAAACTCACACACAAATAAGTCCATAAATTGTATTTTGTCTTCTCTGTTGTATAACTTGATTTAATTTTTGAAGACGGAATTGCGGATTTGTTTAGTGAGACTGTATGTATTATCAGATTGAATTTCGCGCATTTATATTCTTCTCAGAACAGTAAAAGCTATTGTTGATCATAGAATTCTGAAATGTGCTAAATATGAAATTTATCTGATGAAATTTGTATTAGAAACCTTTTCATTAAAAGGTGTTCTGCAAAAAATTTCCATTGAATTAAACGTTTAAATTATATAAAGGAACTTTAAAAAAAATTTCGTTTGTAAAATGTGTTGTTTTATTTCATAAAATTATTTTTACCAAGGTACTTTAATTTACAATATGTTATTTTAATTCTCAGGACAAATTTGTTAAAAGTACATTCAAAAATTTTAAATAATATATTTAAAATTAAATGTAAAGGACTTGATTAGTAATACTGAAACTATAAAACTACTACAATTATTTTAAATTTCTCTACAATATATTATTTATTTCCTTTTAGAATTGTTATCTTATTTAAAAGTCAGGAATATAATGTTTCAAATATTCCCTATTTTTCCATGCTGCAGTCATTTTGTAATAAAAAAGTAATCGAAAAAGTATAGAAATCCATTCCACTCGTTGAGTTAACTGTAAAATGAAATTGAAGAGGAGAACTGAGAAAATTAAATTATCACTTCTTTGAGAGGTTGAAAATGAGGAGAAAATTGCCCCCATGTTTTTTCATTATCTCGTTCTATCGACTTTTCTAAATTAAACGAAGCCTTCGTAAGTAAAAAAATCATTTATGAATATCAATCTCAAGAGCGAAAGCGTGGTAAAAGCTTTAAATAATAACAAAGCTTTTATACTTAAATTCATAGACTCGTAGAACTGCAGACGTTTTATCGTTCTTAACCGGATCGTTTCCTTCTTTTTCTATCAATTATGCAAATGAGGTCTTTCGATTATTTTCTAAGAAAAATTGCTATGTGAAAAATTTGCTAGGATTCTATTAATCGATTCTGTCTGGCTGAAAAGTAAATAGATGATTTCGGAGAAAAAAGATTTTCATAGAAACGACTTTTGTTTCTCTAAGGCTTATTATAAGATACTATACAGGGAGAGTTTGACCTATTCTGCCAAACGAGAGGGGGTGATAGAAGGGCCCATGGGGATTACAAAACTCTATAGGAACCCTGCCCCATCTCTAACCGTTTGCAAATTATGGCGGATAAAATCATTTTGCTAAAAATCTTGAAAAAATCTAAATTAAAAAAGTTTTTGGCAGATCTACATTAAAAAGTGCCTATTCTGAAAGAGTAGTTAAAATCCTTTAAGATGACATAATTTTCATCGAAATGCCTGGATTTAAAGCCGAGTTACAAGCGCCGAAACGTTGGCGAAATGCAAAATCGAATTGTCGCCAAAATCTTTAATATTGAATACCGCAAACACCGTTCAAGCTAAAATCAGTCAAATTTACTATAAACTTGTGCATTCTGTTAGCTTTCGAATGAGCTTGCCATAAACCGTATCAGTGTTTTATTTCAGGAGAAATTTAGTCTTTCGTTGGCAATACATCACTGAAATCGGTGTTCATCGAAATAGACATTCGACCAATTGTCGCCATGAAACGATTGCGGATAAATGGAATGTATGCAAATTCGCCACTATGAACTCTTTCTTATATGTAAATAGGTTGGAACACATCTGGATATCCGAAAGAGTACATAGTGGCGGATTTGCATACATTTCATTTATCTGCCATAACTTGCAAACGGTTAGAGATGAGACAAGGTTGCTATAGTGTTTTATGATCCCGACGGGCCCTTCTACCACCCTCTTTAGTTTGGCAGAATAGGTCAAAATCACCCTGTATTGCGATATAAACAAAAAGTGATTAAGTTTAGTTGCTCATTACACTCAAAATATGTACTTTTTAATATTGTAATGAATTATTAGTTTATAACAAAGATAAATAATATAAAATTACATAACTTATAAATTTATTCTGAAATGAATAATGCTGTGAAGAATTATAACCATAATAACAGTTGAGTATCCAATTTTGTATAGGATAAAACCTAAAATCTATAAGAATGAATTACAAATATATTTTGAGGGAAATTCCTCTAAACAATTAAGATACAGTAAAACACCGTTTATATGTCTTTCAAGGGACTGACGTGAAACGACGTATAAATAAATAAAAATAAAGCAACGTTTATACGTCTTTCAATTGACTGACGGGAAACGACGTTTAAATAAATAAAAAAAATTACGGGAGGCTGTCTTTTCAAACAGCCGCTGATGTTAAAGGCGTAGTACTACTTTACTCGCGTGACTCTTTTTTCTAGAAGTTTCTCGTAAGTTTTTAAGTTTAAGTAAGTTTATTTTGTAACTTCTGTTGTTACCCTTTATCTCTAAAGTAAGACATTAGTTTTGTCTTTAACACATGTTACATTACAGAGATATAGAGGATCTAGCATACCAAGTTTTGTGGCGTTTTGATGTGTGAATCAATTTCCTTCCTGAGACCCCAATGGGAGGAACGTAGTCCTACGTTGAAAAGTGTAATCGAACTTTTACTAACCCACTTCGATTATTAAAAACTTAATTCTACCAACGCTAATTCATTTAAAAGTATTAATTTTAAAGTTTTTAAAGAAAGTGATAGCAAAATACTACATAGTGTACAATAATTAAATTTTTAAACTAAACATTTATCATACAAGTGAGAAAAATCTTATCTTTATTGCTTATCTTGAGTACTATTTGTACAAATTTATATAATTTATGTACATGCTTGCGGGCGTTTAAGTAAAGAAATCTTTATCTGTCGTCTGACGTACTGATTGTCGGAGAGTATTAAGTCATTATTATGAATTGATATATTGAATGTTTTTCACTATTCTTTTGACAAAAGAAATAAGTTCGAAGTGTTTGAATGAAATCCATTGCGTTTCAAAATAAAGGTTTAATAAATTCTTCCTCATCGCTTAAATTACCACCAGACAATTTACCTTCTATTAGTTCAACAATTGTGATTCATTTCAATGGAGGAGAAAACTTTCACTGTTAAGAAAGGGGAAAACGACGTATAACTGAAGCTTTGCGTCGTATAAACCAAGTACTTTATCATTACAATGAATATGAATGAATCGGGACTGTGATGAAACGACGAATAAGTGAGAAATATATTAACGGTGCTTTACTGTATTTATGAATTACACCATTATGTTATTTATAAAGAATTCTACGAAATCTTTAAACATATTATAGGCCATTGATTTAGACATATATTTGCTCTTATTGCAAGTAATCGACTTGATATGCAGTATACTCCAATATATTTCGAGATACTGTACAATATTTTATGATCTTTTAAATATCATATACTATTTTGCAGTATTAGTCGACAAAGAGAATTTTATTCAGAATTGAATAATATAATAATTCTATTACTAGGGAATGGCACTTTGCATAAAAAGTAACTTTTAATTTGTCAAAAATCCTTAAATTTAGACCACAGTCAAAAATTCAACGTTTTAGAATGATGCTAATTTTGGACTTTGTAACCGTTATTGAAAGAAATACCGGGTGGCCCAGCGGGTAATGTTTTAAAAACAAAAACAATCTAATAGATGACGCTACCTGCAAGCAAGTGAGACCAAACTTGGTATGCATTATCATTAGAGCAGGCAATTGTATAGGTGTGTGTTTCGTTAGCGAGCGGTGAGTTTAAGTGTGTTGTTCAGTTGTGATTGTCACAAGCGAAAATGAATAAATATTCAACAGATATTCGAGTATTTATTGTGCACGAAATGACCAAATGCCATGAAAATGTTAAGGCAGTGCAACGGGCATGGCAGGAGGAGTTTCACAACAAGAACTGGCCTGACAAAAGGATTGCAGTCCACACGATTGACTGTGCAGTCTGCTCAAGCGTGATGGATGGATCCCAGAACTGCTTCACTGGTGTCCTTGTTAAAGAAGGAAGTCACTTCAAACCCCTTTATCAATAATTGCCTACTATGCAATTTCAATATATATCATTAAAATCTTTTTATCACTCTTATTTTTTTAAAATTCCGATTCGATTCAAGCATTAACCGCTGAGCCACCCTGTATTTTATCCTACAATAAGAAACTAAATTTTTTTTAGTGCATTACGAATTGTAAATTAATTTTAAAGTAAAATAATATAATATCTTATAAGAACAGTTTTAATGTGATGATATTGAAGAAAAACATTGAATTTTGCAGAAGTTTAATGACCAAATTTATATATTTACTTTAGTACTGTTAAGTCGCTTTCTATAGACACTAACTAATTCACCAGACAAAGATATATTGATAAAAATTAAGATAGATTTTAATATTGCAATAATTATGAAAAAATACACCTTAATTGTAAATTATAAAAATATATATCCTTTCCGTTTATCAGAAAAATGTAAAATGAATACAAAATTGCGAAAAGAGGTGAGAGAATCAAATTATCACTTCTTTGAGTGGTTCGAAATGTGGAGAAAATTCTTCTGTCGTTTTATTCCCATCTCCATCTTTTTTCCCTATTAACTTCTCAAAATTAAACGAAGCGTACGTAAAGGAAAAAAATCGCCACTTATGAATACCAATCATAATAGCGTAAAAGTGGTAAAAGCTATAAATATTAACAAGACTTTGGATACTTAAGTTCACAGCTTCCTAAAACTGCAGACGTTTTATCTTTCTTATTTGGAGTCTTTTCTTCTATTTCTTCCAGTTCTCAATTATGCAAATGAGGTCTCTCGATTATTTTCTCATGACTTTTTCGTTGAGAAAAAATTACCAGGACACTATTAATAATTTATTTCCTTCAGAATGTTGAAACGACCGCATTTGACTGAGAGAAAAGCGATACTCACAGGAAGGTTTTTTGTTTGAGAAGGGTTTATCTGACGTGTAATTGTAACTGAAGATTGTACTACAAGCTGGAGAAATTTAAATCACTTATTTTAATTGCTTTCAGACTGCTGCTGACGGAACTGAATTCTCCGTTTTAATTTTGCAATAAAATTATACCAAAATAATTTCAAATAATTTGATAACAAAAAATAATAATAAACGGATTTTTAAAAGCGGCAAAGAACTTGAAATTTTCTTCCGAATTTAGTAATAAATCACTGCTTCAAAAGAAATAGATAGCTAATTAAAAGATCAAAGCATTTATTTATGTAAATTAATAAAATCAAATAATAGAATCTATCTTTATATATAAAAGGCAAATACCATGACTCGCTCATCACGTAATATCCCAAACCACTGGCACTATAAATTTGGCAGACGGTTGCTTCTTGGGTAGTAGGTGCTGACCAAGAAAGGATTTTTTGAAATATTAATTAGAACTTAAATTATTTAAAAATTACCTTAAATTTTAACGTTTTTCCGGAATAACTTCGGATCCTATTATCGCAAAAAAGACATTTTTGTATCATCTTAAAGATGAAAAATTAGCTCTTCAATGACACCAATCATATTTCCATGCTACATTTTGTTCAATATTAATTAATGTTTCAAAATGTTTTAAAACATGAATTGTAACAATGTTTTTGTTGTTGTAAATAAAATTCAAACCATCTCATTATTGCAGTAAATCTTTTATTCATGCGGTTTTGCACTTGCTACGGTTGTGATAGTATAAATTGTTTTTTTGGGAAATTAATTCCAAAGCAGAATTTTCACATTAATATTCATTGCATTGCTGAAATATTTTATCGCACCTCCTTCAAAGTAATATTTTCTTTAACACATGGCAACAGATTTTTCATTTCAGGGTTTTTTTTTGTTTTTGTATTCAAGCATTTAATCTCATGCTATCCTGTCATTTTAAAATTATGAGGCATGAAAACGCTTTTACATTTTTGTGTATTGTATGATAGGTAAGTTTTTATTCAAATTTTGGTTAGGCTTAAGTGTACGGTTTTGTCGGTCTGACTTTAGCGATCATATTCAGAGTTTATCATTCTACCGATGAGTGATAGATGAATTGAGTGAGTTATTTGAAATGCAATATTTAAGTTTCGTTAGCTGCGATGCATCATACAGAATTATATCGCTGGCATTTTAAAATTTACGTCTTTATTTATTTTACTATCTGCCAAATACAATAAAATAATCACTTTTTTATTCATCTTTTCCGAGTTATCGCGGGTGAAACTGCAACAGGGAATGCTATAAATTAATCTGAAATGCAAAAATCGAAGCAAATATAAACGGGTGGACCCGCTGGTCGCCGAAGGCGGCTAGTATATATACATAAAAGAGAAAGTCATTCAGTGACTCATCAACGAATCTCCCAAACCACTGCGACTAGAAACTTGAAATATGGTAGTGGTTACTTCTTCGTTAGTAGATCCTCATTAAGAAAGAATTTTTTGAAATTTTAATTAGAATCATAATTAATTAAATATTACCTTCAGTTTTAAAATTTCTCTAAAATAACCCAACAGCATATTATTGCACAAAAACTATTTTAACATCATCTTAAAGTTCAAAAAATTGCCTTTTCAATGATACAATTTTCATTTCCATGCGACATTCGGTTTAACTTTAATTAGTATTCGAAATTGTTTTCAAACACAATATCTAAAAATGTTTTTATTGTTATCGTCTGCAGCTTTTTTCAGAGCATGTGCGGATTTTTTAAGGGTACGAATCTTAAACCTAGAAAAAATGGTGGAAAACTGTCAAATTCGATTCCTTATATCTCTGAAACAATGCAATTCACAAACTCACTTTTTTTCTGGAAAAATCACTGTTATTTCTCTTATAGTATACACATTTTCAAACCTTCATGTTTGTATGTATTTATTTGGGAGAGTAATAAATATGGGTATAATTTTTGGAGAAAAATGAGATAGTCACCTTGCGCGCATGATTACGGTTAAAATATTTATTTAAACACATTATTTTGGGTCTATAAGTAATCCAAATAGTCTGTTTAAGACACTGAACCTCAACTTCTTAACATTTAAATTTAATTTCTATTTTATATACCAATTTAAAATAGTTGAAATTTCAACTTTTCTACGCCCCCCCCCAAAAAAAAAACCACTTCTTTGGAGAAATATGCACAAAAATGTGGTTCAATTTGTAGAACATAGCAAAATACATATTCGGTAAATATTTTACGTAAAAATATTCCATAGTTCTTGAGATACCGTGCGCGCAATATAAAGAAAAAAAAACACATATTGAGATATAGTGCTTTAAAGATACGGTCATATTCGATGTTTACGTTGAAGAGCTGATACATTTTCCTTCATAACTTTCATAAATATTGGAATTTGTTAATTCTGATTGTTTCAAATTGTTCAGAAAAGACAGGGATATAATATATATGATACCGGCAATGTGTGAAATACCGGCATTCTCTAGAATACCTAGGTTTACCTAGGAATATCTACCGTTTTTAGGCAAAGTATGAAATATGAGATTTATTATATACTTTTCCTAGGCATTGTATATAATACCTAGGTCTATAGAATGACAAATGCTATTTAGGTAAAGTATGAAAAAAGTTCATAATAAGGCTATTATATATAAGGCGTGCATCCCTCAAAAATACAAATGTTATTTAGAAAAAATAATAAAAGAGTACCATTAAAAAATCTTTTATTCGAAATTCGTAAAGTAAAATGAAAGTTTTCATATCAAAGTGTATGCCTTTCTTATTAAAAAAAAACAAAATAAATTGTGAATCTACTCATTACATCAAGGAAGCAAATAATTTAATTTTAAATTACATTTAACTTTATTTCTTATATAATCAAATCGGCGATTTAGTTCACACTTTGCCGGTTTGTCATTTAGCATTCTATAAAATTCCTAGGAAATGTGTGAAATATAAATCGTTTCATACATTGCCGGCTAGTTTTAGGCATTATATACAATGCCTAGGCATTCTATAGAATGGATTTCAAACTTTGCCGGTAACATATATATTTTTCAAAAAATCGAAAATTTTAGATGTTTAACAGTCGTATGTCCCCTTAAATTAAAACTATAAAGACATGAAAATATTTTATCCCGAGAAACAAGACACCAATAATGTGTTACTATGCGGCCGAAGTTATATTTCTAAACAGCTTGTTCCCATCTTAATCAACCGAAATTCGAGGTTAACAAGAAACTTTTTGGTACAAAAATTGTTTTCCAACGATGTTCATTCCCTATTTATTGAAATATGATTAAAAGGAACAGTAAAGACTAAAGCTGCGTTCGAAACAGGAAGCAATCAAAGAAATTCTGGTATAAAATGTTTTGGTGTTTGTCTAGAGCATTTGAGGAGCTTTGGAAAAAGAAAAGATGGCGTTTACGAGTGCCGGGTAATGAAAATGAACTTCACAAATCCACGTCGTAAACTACACAAAGACTCTTGTGCTTTTTTCCGTTAAAAATGCCCCCAGGGCTAGAAGACTCAAGAGGAAAAAGACAAAGTAATGTTTTGTTCTTTACAGCTTTTCTTTTTGCTTTCATAACTCCAATATATACGTGATGATGGCTTTCCATTTTCAACTTTAATAATCTCTTCTATTTCTCCAGAAATACAGTTCGAATTTTTTAAAACAAGAATAATTCGGCTTTGTGGATTTTTACTTCTGAAATAGAATATAATAGAATATAAATTCTGATTCTAGGGCTAAAAATAAAGTTAATCTCTTCAGTGAAATGTTTGCTTGTTTGTTCTTAAAGAAAAAAAAGAGAGAAACATTTAACAAAAACATACGTTTTTGCAGTTAAATGTAAAATGAAACAGTGTAGAGATATATTCTTTCTTTAACAACTTAATAGCATAATAATTAGATATGTGAAACCTATGCACATTGAAAGTAATGACCATTGTAATTTATTTATTTTCATAAAATAAAGTAGTAAAATTAAATTAATAAAAAATCCAGATTAAAAAGGGCTCAATGTTTTTAAAAAATATGTTTTTAATTGTGTAGCCAATTAACTGGTATTACTATGGTTCTCGCTTTTCACATTCATCCTTAGAAATTCCGTAATCACATTATTGGTTTCATCACATGATTAAGACACAAATTCTAAAAACTTTTAAAGTGTGAATTAAACTAATAATTACATTTGAATCCGTTAATCATCTTATGCCCTGATTCTCGAAATAAAATGACGGTTATTGAATGTGTATATAAGAATTTATAGAAGATTATTTTGTAAAGCTATTTTTATGTCTGTTTTCAGAAATAATTAGAAATCTCCCAGATAAAAAAGATCTACAAAAAGATCTTTAAAAAATTCTGCACAAAATCTGAAGGTATTTAGGACATGTTTTCTTCAGATTTTCTGAAGAAAAAAAATTGTAGAATATCTGAAGAAAATTATGTTACAAATACCTTCAGATTTTCTGCATTCAAGGCTTAATTATTAATTTAAATAATCTAATTTGTAATTCAACTTACTTGTATGATGACGATGCAGATTGTGACAAATCTTCAAACTTATCCTGGCTGGGATTCGAACCCGCGTTCATAGAGTTGGCAGGCAATAATAACATATCATGCAGTTTATATGACTAATTAGATGTCGAATTATGAAATTAAAATTTTACTTTCTTAAAAATGATAAAATGTAATTTATAAAATAAAAAAGCTCTACATGAATTTAGTGAGTGAGAACAAACTTTCAGACATTTTAAAGATAATATGTTTAAATTTTCATGAAGAATATTTATGTCAACAATATTTGAAGATATGAAATTACCTAACAACAAATAAAACTAAATTAATTGCCTCATAATTAACTATATTTCCATATTATTTCATGATTTTTATATTTTAATTTAATTAATTTATTAATTTTATTACAAAGTAAATATTACACTGGAGTTTTTACTGTTCTTATATTTTAATCAGTGCTGCTTCATTTATCTAACATTATTATTTTACTTCTAAGATTAGAAATGTTAATTTCTATTGAAAAAGTTATATACGTTGACAAATAACTTTTCTAAAGCATTTGTTAGTATATAAAATATTACAGAAATATTTATTTTAGTTGGATTCTAAATATTAAGAACTGCAGTTATTCGTTTCTTATTGCATACAAGATTAATTTTTATTCAAATTTATAATATTATGTATAATATTTCTAATTTTATTTTTACTGCACCCTTTGCACTTTAAAGGTAGATACTTTATTGCTTTCAACTTTTTGAGAAGCACTTCCTTTTTCTCAAAACCATAGGTATAGAAAACAGAAATAGCTTTTTTAAAGAATAGTTTTGAAAGTTTAAGGATATAGGTAATATGATCGGTTTTCTGAGTACAAAAATAAAATAATTCTATTACGCTTTTAAATATTGGATTTTGGTGTCGATAAATATAAAAGTTTATGTGTGCGTGCCTGTCGAAAGTTAATCAATTTACACAAATCAAATATTTGATTTGGAATAGTTACCGTAACATTAATTTAACAGAAGGATAGAAGAACATGTGAACTAGATTTATATTTCAAATAACAATGAAGCTAAGTGTCGCGGGATCGAATCCGAGGTTGTGTTCGTACTCTGTATTTAGGGACAAGACTGCATTGGCCAGACTTCGTAGTGGCCATATCAAAAGCTTGAAATTCTTCGACAAAGAAAAGACTTATTCCTCTTACCCTTGCTCTTGTCCTGCTTCTCCTGCTCGTGTCATTGACTGTATTGGCGCCTCTGTGAGGCTGCTGTGGAGTGAGGGGGAAAATGGACTTATGGTACTGTTAGAGCGACATGGTATCATGGGCCTGGTCTAGTAATTGGACCAGGATGACATGAAACAACAAACAACTAATGTGACGCTAACTTTGTCTTCGACAAAGAAAAGACTTATTCCTCTTGCCCTTGTTCCTGTCCTGCTTCTCCTGCTCGTGTCATTGACTGTATTGGCGCCTCTGCGGGGCTGCTGTGGAGTGAGGGGGAAAATGGACTTATGGTACTGTTAGAGCGACATGGTATCATGGACCTGGTCTAGTAATTGGACCAGGGTGACATGAAACAACAAACAACTAATGTGACGCTAACTTTGTCTTCGACAAAGAAAAGACCTATTCCTCTTGCCCTTGTTCCTGTCCTGCTTCTCCCGTCTTCAACAGACTGCTACGGCGCTCTGCGGGGCTGCTGTGGGTGAGGGGGAAAATGGACTTATGGTACTGTTAGAGCGACATGGCATCATGGACCTGGTCTAGTAATTGGACTAGGGGGACATGAAACAACAAACAACTAATATGACGCAATAACGACTTTGCATGTGTAATTATGGCAACACTTGAGAATAGTCCAATTAATAAAATAAGGAGAAATAACTAATGCAAATTTAACATTCTTGATCATGTTGTAAATACGAATAAATATTTAACATTTACTAAATCATCATAAATAATAAATTTCTGTTTCAAACTTAAAAAAGGAGTAAGAAGTAGAACAACATTTTTTAACAATTTTTCTCTTTTCGGTTTTCTAAAAGATTATTTAACTATTTACGCATTTCTGTGAGGTCTTTAATTAAGATTATTTTCTTCAATATTAATCTTCTACACATTAGGCTGATGGAAGCTTAACAAAATAGTCTGGAAGCCATACAGCATATAACCCAATTGATGAAAGGTAAAAATTTTTTTAATTAAGCAGTACGTTTCTGAGAGAAAGTTAATTTTCTAAAACTAATTACGAATTTAACTTTTTTGTACAGATTCAACAAATATTCACATTTATTAAATATTTTCATAAAATATTTAACTTTATAACGCTTTCAAGAAATTTTAATACTTCAATTTTATCTTACATTTGTAATCAATTTGAAAAGAAATTTAGAAAACACACTCCGAAATTTGTTTTCCACTTTTCGCGAAACGCTCTAAGCTAAACTAAGATTTCGTAAATGGATAAAATTTCATATGCATACATGTTATATGAAATTCTATTTAAGTAAATACCTTACTTAAATGGATTTTAATACATAAGCTCATAGATTTCCCTTTTAATTAAGTATTTGCATTAAAGAACGTATGTCTTAATTAATGTATTTTGAAAAAGCTGTTAATCTATACTTTTCACATATTTCAGACAGAAAGGCCAAGGAATAAAATAAAATTATTTAATATTTCAAATCCTACGGTATTTTACGCAGAGCGTTAGAGGTAGTAAAGGCTTAGTTAAAAAGATTTCAATTTAATCTATATTTTCTGAATATAAAAACAAAATTTTAACGCTATTTTTTATTTTGGGTGTTTTATCTTTAGTTTAGACTTTTTTATACATCAATCGGCTTTTGAGAGTGCTGTTTGAAGTAAAGATGTTCTGAAATCGTCAAGTCAGCTTTTTTGGATGACTGGTGACATTTCCTCCGTTTCTGTGTGTTTTTAAAAATACTTTCTGCTCTAGTTCAAAGAAAGCATTTAAAAAATCGATTTGGTTTTCGCATTGCATTGTGTGAATAAAAAAGACCCATATTCACAGCATATTTTAATGATTATTTGAAAAACGAATGCTGTTGTTAATTTTGGTAAATTTTCTTCAATTCAAAATTTTCTGGAATAATGAAAAAAATTTCCTTCTGAATGACTAAACTTAAAGCATACGACGACAAGAATGAACGTTTCTGATATTCTAAAGTATGTCAACATGCAAATAAAAGAAATAAATCAAAAGTTAAGCTCTATGATATTCGAAATGACAATCGTTTATAAGTTTATCGGTTTGAAACTATACGAGGCTTGGGAAGAACCTCTAAATTATGAACCATGGTCAGATGCCGAGGACGAGGCTTAAATCGGCACTCACCGCTCCAGCGAGAGAATGTTGGAATCTAGCCATCTTAACATAACTTGGATGATATTCGATATTACATTTTTTCAGAAATGGGCCCCACCTCCAATTAAAGTATGAAGACTTTACATACAAGTTATCGTGGCTCTTAAATCACTGAGAGAAATCGTTGCAAAAATTTGCTGTTTGCTTAAATAAAGCAACTGATAGAATTCGTCCAATTTTACTAGTGGTGACAGAATTCTATTTGAAAACAATTTAAGATAAGACAGTTGATGTTGGTAATGTGCTAGTCTCAAAACGTCATTCTAGAATGTCAGAAATGATAATACAAATTTAATAGTATAATACAGTGGCTCCTTTAGATTTACATCGTCTATAATATTCAAGTGTGGTATTGAAGCTTAAATTATCAGAACTCATCTTTATCTTTGACTTAAAATGCATCTTTTAAATAATTCTTTTTTTATTATTTCAATGTTCCATTTTGGTCTATTAAAACTGACTGGTATATTTCGGGCTAGTGAAGAGCATTAAGTTTCAATGTCTGAAAATGATTAGGATGAGTATCATTTCTGATTCGACATTTTAAACTTCGAAACTACGCGTGCAAGTTAGAGCCGATGAAAAGCAATACAAGCATTAGTTGAATGTGAAGGGTTGGTGCTTGAATGTATTCAATCAATCAATCTATAACTTACCCGGTCGTGAAGCTAATACTTTACCAACATCTAACATTTGACTAACGTTAATATTTAGGTAATTTAATTACCCCAAAATGTGTCCAAGTGTGTGACTAGATTTCATAGTCTAGAATACATTTTAGAATAATATTTTATAAGATAAATAAAACAGAATGTTCTCAGAAAAGTTACATCTACAAGCCTTCGCAGATGACATCATCTTTCTTATAAAAGCACAAACAAAAGTTGAAGTTAAATCCCTTTCAAATGAAGCCCTAAATCAATTTAAATCCTGGACTTCAAAACATAATCTGGAAATTTCAGCAGATAAATCCAACTACTTGCATTTCAACAAAATTCGAAATGGATATCGCTGATCAGTAGGCATAAGAAGATGGGAAGGTAATATTCTCAAAAGGGAATCAAGCATCAAATATCTAGAGGTCTTTATTGACGATAAACTAAATTTCTCCAAGCATCGGTTCGAGTTAAAGAATAAAACGTTAAAGCTTTATAAAAAAATAAAAAGTATCGCAGCGTCAAACTGGGGTCTACATAAAAATATCGGAACGAAAATCTATTTTACAGATATAGCAAGAATCTTACTTTATGGAGCACCGGCATGGGCAAAAATATCACCTCAAGGCAATAAAGGCTTCTCAATTCAGTACAGAGAAAATTCCTTCTCAACATCAGTGAGGCATGTTCCACCACTCCAAGAGCAGCTCTACAAGGGATCGAAGGCATTAGTCCCCTACATATCAAAGTTCAACTGGAGTCCATTCTTGTTAGAGTAGGTCGCCTTCGCAGGGATTGCAATTTTGAAGGCTAAAGCTTTTTTATATCAGGATTTTCAACAGCCTAATGCTCCTATTATCATTAATCCAGCTCATTTTGATTTAGAGGATAGAGTCTCAATAGCCTTTGGCCCGCACCCCACAACTGAGGATATTTACACAAACGGCTCACATCTAGGAGGTGAAACAGGTTACGCTTTCTGTGTCATTCAAAACAACTGCCAAATTCATCAGTAAATGGCAAAACTAAGCCCACATAATACCGTTTTTCAATCTAAGATCTTATCAATAAAAGAGGCGATAAATTGTGCTTATTCTAAGGAAATATCAACATCAATCTGGAGTGACAGCGAGTCGGCATTCAGAGGAATTCCTTCCTTCAGAAGTTCTAATCCACTAGTACAAGAAGCACAACAAGCCCTCCTTTAAAGCCCGTCAATGCAACTTAGCTGGATTAAGGCGCATTTTGGTTTCCTCGGTAACTATGCAGCAGGCAATATTTCCAAACAAGTTACTAAAGAAGGGACTCACTTCCATCTTCAGGCCCCGAAATGCCATCTGAAAAAAAAGGTTAGGAACTTCTCTCTGAATAAATGACAACAAGACGAGATTCAGGCGACACTGAGAAAGCAATCTTTAATATACTCCATAAAGTCTCTCTAACCCAAGTCTCATGGTCAGTAGAATCCATCCTTTTCTCTACGAGTCATGGTCCTTTTTGCAGCTATCGCTACAGATTCCGGCTTCATTATTCAGATATCTGCGCATGAGGGAAAAAGGGGGGACCCTCCCCACTATGCAAATTCTTGTCATCTTACATCATCTCTTCACTTTACCAAACCAAGTGCAGAAAATAGGCTGATTTTAACTAATAGGTAAGTTTTTACTTGGTGGAAAAACTTACTTTTAAATAACTTATCAAGAATAAACATAGCTAAAATTATATCTTTCCTCATTGATACCGAGGACCTCCTAAAAAAGCTACCGGCCGCAACCGGTTCATCTGACTCCAATCCAGATTTCTCTCCTTCACCAAGACATCAGACTGATGGACCCCGGCTCTGTACAGAAGTTCAATACCAAGGACACTAATTAGTCCTCTTACAATCTTTTCAAAGCAGTGAACTTTTGAGGCCTGTCTTAAAACTGTTTCTGCTTTACGAGTTTTTCTTTTCGCCTGTAAATAAATCATCTTTCATTGCTTTTATAGTTCTTCCATGTATTTCGTCCATGGTTAAACACTGTCTGTAATCTCTTTTCTTTTGTTCAACAAAATTCCTACGAATAACCATGCAAACTGCAAACCGGAGATTTTTATCTCTGGATTAGTGTAAAGTAAAGTCAGTACTACAGATGAGATTCTATTTCTTACTGGAGCCAGGAACACCATTCTTGTACTCAGAAACATTGGTAATCGGCTTCACTGATGAATCAAGATTCCCGTACATTGCGATTCTCAGTGAATCTTTATTTGAAGAGAGTCTGTGAGGCCTGCTACTTTCTCTTCAACGTAAAGGAAATCGTCTTCTTCGAGAAATGTGGAATACTTTTGTTGTTATGAATCCTGCTAGATAGCCTTACATCTCAGCATGTCTTTGATTTGGGTTCTGTGACCACACAGTAGTATGGAAATGTGGTCTTTGAACCTTGTGCGAGACTTTTTCTGGGAGTTGTGTTGGCTTTTTCTGTAATGAACTGCTTGATTTAGCTATTCATGAGGTTATTTTTAAGAGCAAAACAACAGTTTTAAATGATGAAAAAACAAATACACCCCATAATTTATTCGCCAGAGTATATCATACTTATGTTTCATTGTGCTGGCTTTAATTTTAAATCAGTAACAAGATAACATTTCGCTGTTGCCATTCCTCTGAAAACACACTCTCTTATAACAATGAATAAATTACTTTTAATACTTTTGTCAGACATTAATAAAAAATATTCTTACAGTTCTTAACGGCGATTTTATATTTATGGACGACACTGTGTGACCACACAGTTATGCTTGTGGCTATGTTCTGGAGGAATGGGGTTTTCTGCTATGATATTGGCAGCCAGATCACCGGATCTGAACACCCTAGTACATAATTCGTATGCTTTATAAAGAGACACCGGACGACCCCAACCAACTCTTAGGGCCTTCCAGAAATGAGAGTTAAAGCTGTTAGGAAAATGGGATGTGTTGATACAAGCTTTTATCAATAATCTCATTTTTAGTATGAGAACCCTCTGAAAGGTTTATAAATTAATGCAGGGTGGCACACAATTTACTAGCCAGACTGTTCTGAAAACATCGTTTATAATAGTTTGGTAATTTTCAGTCTCATTTGAATGTTTGAAAAGTTGTCACTATATTACTTTCCTGACAGTTGTCTCATACTATAGGGCATAATATTACAAAATGTCAATACAATAAATTGATAATTATTAGAGATATCAAAAGTCTCGCATTTATAACCTAGGTTTTGAAAACCAGACTATTAGATGCACACGTTTATTAAAATTAGATGTCTATTGATGATGTTTATTATTATTACTTTCTGTATTACTACTGTTCCGTTCAGTGTTATAAATGAACTCGCATTTATATCAGCAGTTTTGATGGAGATTTAATTTCCAGGATCAGAAAACTGTCTAGCAGGTTACTTACTTATTTTACAAAGTTCCTCAGATTTAAGATATTCGAAAGACTAAGGAGCAATGGATTTCGTAGGGTAGAAGGAAAATCAGTCTTGTGACTTATAAAAATAGCTAAGAAAGCTTTAACTTAGAAAGTCCACAAGGCGTCCCATATGAATCAATGCACTTAACGTGAGCAATTCTAATTTTAGCAAAGGCAGAATTTTAAGAAGACTGGATTTTATTGAAAACACAAGAAAAGTATAAGGAAAGACTACCTAGAAAAAGCACAGAAATACAAGGAAAGCGTAAAGAAAGAATATTGAAGATGTTGATATATAAAGTCTGACTGAGAGTTAAGGATTCCAAGGGATTTTCATTGACGAATGAATCCCAAGGCTTATCGAGAAGCTAAAATTTAAAGAGATTTTCAGAAATTAATGAAACTAGGGAAAATGCAGAAATATAATAAAAATAAAAGGGATAAAATGTAGAAGATATTGGGTTTAATAGTTAAATAAAAAGTCTACTCAGTGTGCTTATAAATCAAGAACAGCGTAGGAAAACGTGCAAGTTCGAAAAAGTTTTAGTGTTAACAGAATAAATTGCATCTTTGATATATTTTTGATAAATATAGATGTATTTTTGATAGATATATTAAAAGTAAACATATTTAAACTTTTCGCGTGGGCTATGACATATGTTGTCACATGCGTCTACAGTCCCTTGTGAGGGGCATGTGACAAATCTCAGAATTCCAGGGAGGGAGGGAATTTTCACCGCACATGTGGTCAGCTCGTTTAGATGGGGACACAACAGGATAATTGACCATTCAGTCTTCAGGGGGCAGTTTGACGAATGACCCGAAGTCCGGGGGCCGTTTCGCGTTGAGGCTCATTGTCATTCTCCCTCGCTGTTAATTTTATGTTTGATGTCAAGAAACATCAGTTTCTCCAACCTGTGTACTTTTAAAGAGAGACGTAAATATTCAGCTGTCAACAGAAGTCTCTCCCTTTTATCACTCACCGTTCCTCACAATGATTCGTGACCACCCCTCATCTCGAACCCCGTGGTGAAATTTTCTTATCTCCTCGAGGAAGACACGTTCTGAAAGAGTCCCTAGACGAAGTCGTTTTCAAAATATAGAGCCCACGCAAAAAGGTTAAAACAGTTTTAATCAGTTCTTCAAAATCATAAGTGTGAATTTTTTTAAAATTTCGCATGCCTCATTTCTTCCATTATAGGGCCATTAATAGAGGCCTCGTGTGATGAATCTCTTTGGTCCGTTACTGGCTTAATTCAGATATTAGATTACTTCTCCCCCATTTTGACGTAATACAAGGGCTATTTCGAGACAGACCCCATGTTTATTTAACCGTGGTCAAATGACGAGGGCAGCATCTGAGCTGGCATCCTCTTCAAACTTTCACAACACACTTAACGGAAACAAGCTTGGTTCTTGACGAATTTAACCTATACCAGGCCCTTTCACACGGAATAGGGTCTTAAACCCGCGACTAGCCTTTCTGGTGAGAAACTCTTCCAAGAATGCACCGCGGTGCCATGGTTCTCTACAGAGAGAGTTTATTGCATGTTTAAATTCAATCTATATGTACCAATTATATATTAGGAACATATATCAAAACTGAATCCTGGTTGCAAAATTGCTTTGAAAATTGCATTTTCGAAAACGTAATGAAAGCTAAAGCTGAAAATTTATGCATCATGAAAACATTTCACTGCACGTATATTTTAATCCAGACTCTTTTCCAGATCTTTCAAAAGCATTTTTAGAACCTGATAATGTATATAATCAAATTGTTTCACTTTGCGTATATTTCAATCTAAGTTCTTCTATGTGAACAAATATTTCTGAAAGTATGCTCTAGACATAAAATTCTTGTTGAATTTCTACAATTTTTAATGTCTGTTTAACCAGACTGAAATGAACAAAATTAATAGGTAAACTGCAGATGAATCCATTAATAATTATGTAAATTTAAAAAGTTTATGGAAGAAACAGATTATATTCTTGAATACACACTAAAATGAAGAATTTTAATAGCAATGTTTTATAAACTAATTAGTGAATAAACTAATATAATCCTTAATGGAAACAAATATTATTTATCATCTTGTACACATTAATGCTTACAACCAACCCATAGACAAAAGGACAAGTTTAAAATAAATTATTTAAACTTATTTCAAAAGCGGCCTTTCAAAGGTATGCTTGAGTCAATTCATGAAGCCACAAAATAGAGCGAAAATTTTGCCCTCAGGCAAAGCGGGACGAGGAATAGCTTTAACATGAGATTGTTGAACTAAAGCTTTCTACTAAATCCAATTATCTTCATCAACTTTGACTGTGGGAAGGAACTAGCCAAATTAGCAACAACAAGCCAATGGATTTATGTGCTTCTTTTTTGCAATTTATTTAAAAAATCATTCAATCAAATATTTAGTTTTATTGTTGAAATGCAGGTAAAATAGAAGTTATCACAATAGAAAGAAAAGCTTTGAAGATTCATATTCAAATTATTCAGTAAACTATAGCTCCTTTTGTAAAAAAATATAGTAATATCGGAGAAAGAACGCTTGAACTCTTTCTTTGGATGGAGAACTCCGAAAAATAAAATGCACCATGCATCTATAAATGTCTCGAGTGTACTAATACGCATGAAAGCTCATATACTGATAAACAGATGTTTATTTTTATCATATTTGATGGAATTCCTGTAGCTATTCTGCGTTCCTTTGTTAGCTCTATTTGTTTGGTCCTTCTTCCATGCATCCTTCTGTCAAAACTAATAATTCAGGTTAAAAAATCCCTTTATCTAGTTAATGGATTTTAGGAAATCTTTGAAAATATGTTCTATAAATTTCCATCTTCAGATAAATAAAAAAGCATTAAATTGAATTTTTCGGCAATTTTAACGTATTTGAGACTTTCGAGCACCATATTATATTTTAATAGTTAAATTTGGAAACATAGCAAACAAAAGGAGGAAACTTAATTTAATTTCTGTAAAATATTCAACAGGTAAGGTTTCACAGAAAACTTAATTAAAATATCAAAGTATCTATAAGTTTCCAAATTCCATTATTCTCAGATTTTGAAGAAAATACTGCTTCAAAATTTTAACTCCAAATATTAATTACTCTTATTTGTTGAGGAAACTCAACATCCTCTTTTCTCCCTTTAAAAGGAAGACCGGTTTTGCTACTTATCATTTCACTATTATATTTCACTATTTTAGCTTTAATTTCTTTTTTCAGCAATAATTTCTCATTAATTCTCTTGAAAAATCTATAATTTTCTGAATAATTAAAACAAACTCGCTTCCTTTTTAATTCATATTAATTTGATAAACGGAAATGGTAAGCTTTTAATATTGATGAGGATAAAATACATTTTGGACAAAATAATTTATACTAAATTTTAAAAATGTATATAATTTTGAGTTTATGTAATACAAAATAATCGCCCTGACAATTTTTTGTTCGTTTTAACCCTCTCACAGCTAGCGAGGCGGTCTCGGGCGGTCTAAAAATCCCCCTTAACCGCGACGAAGGTCGGTCTGAGGTGGTTGGCTTCATTTGAGGGGATGTCTGAGATCGTTTAGGAGAAAAGCGCGTTATGGGGTGGTGTAATTATCCTTGCCAATCACAGCCCATTTCCGTGCGCCTTAAGGGAAGGTTATACCACGGGTGGGGTCGTGGAGTAAATGACCACCCCGGTTGGGAGAGTCCAATACATGTCGTATCATCCCAAACATGCTCTGTTTTAAAGGGGCTAGAAGAAAAAAATCGCCTCGGGATTAAAGAGTTAATGCCATTGCAATAAAAAATAATTCGATGTTAATTTACCATTTCCTGTCCATTTCATCACTAGAAAATCACCCGTCATGGTATGAAGGGTGCAAATTGCCTCTTCATTCGAGAGATTTCCCGTCAAAGTTGACGTGTTTAAATAGATATATATGCGAGAGAAATGTTTAACATTGATTGAAAACAAATTAAATAAACATGTTTTATGACAGGAATTTTTTTTTACATATTATTTAGATATTTCTCTATTCAAAAAACCTCTTAGTAAACAACATTCCGTGTGAAGTATTTTTTGTTGTTTAATAATTTTCCTTGTACTTCAGATGTCTTTCTGTAAATTTTTACGTTATTGGAATCCTAGACCTTGAAAGGGCAACATAGAGCTGTCCATGTGAAAAGACAGGCTCATCGAGGTAAATTCCAACATGATCGAAAGTTTGCCCCTGCGATTTGTTGATAGTCATCGTGTAAGCTGGAATTAAAGGGAACTGGCGGCGTTTGAGAGCGAATGGGTAGATTCAGGTCACTGGTGGCTAATTTAATTCTTGGCAAGAAAACAACATCGCCACGATTTCATTCAGATACAATTTGGCGTCCAAACTATATCACGCGCATGATATACCACTGACGTAATTTACTACTTTCTATTAAGAAACGGAAATAAATTTTAAATATAGGATTAATATAATTTAAAATATCTCGGGAACTATTGATCATAGAGTGATAAATTTTATATCAATCGATATCAAATTTTATTTCACTATTAAATTAGATTTGAAAGAGAGATTTTACTAGAGCTATTAAATTTGAAATTAGAACGAAAATAAATTAGGAAAGACTGGAAAATTGGAATCGTTTTTTAAATAGAAATTTCTTTAAAGTTCGCATAATTTTAGTGATATGTTTTTTTTCAAAAATTAATATCATAACTATGCTAAACGGACTGATTCATTCTTTGCATGAGAGGTTCATTTTGAATCGAATATTTTTTCAAGCCTGAGTGAAAAAGTCATTTTAATGTATTGCTGCAGATTGAACTTTCGGTAACTTGGCAATTTTTAAAACAGTTTAGAACTATACAGAATGATTCAAAATTTAAAGTACAAACTATTAAAAGAATTTGGAAATACGAAACAAGCCAAATTCAAGCAGGAAAGCATGGCCGGACACGCAGCTGGGATGAGTTAGAAAGCTCTGTATGACAACTCTGAGCATCGATTCCACCGATAGTCATTTCAACACAAATGCGTACGAAGAAAATGCAACGAATTCCAAATGCTATTAAGCGGATATACCGACACCGTCGTAAAAATCTACATCGCCGCTACATATGTCCAGGAAACTTCAGGTATTTCCGGAAAGATTTGCCAATAAAATGCTGAGAAGCGCGCACAACTGTGAATGGTATTAAATTTTAACAGTTCATATTGTTGATTAACCTGGTGAAAAGAAGTAAGATATCGTCAGATAAGCTTGTTATGTCTGTTTCTTAGCGCGTCCTCTAGCTCATGAGGGTGGCGTTTCCTGCAAAATATTCCTATCTGATTCCAGCTTGTAGTTGCGTTTTCTACCTCCCCTAACGATTTTCAAGCTGAATTTTAAATCACCATATAAAATTATAGAAGTATTAAAGAGATAAAATATGTAACAATATTAGGATGGAATTTATTAGCGTATTTTCTAAGCACAGTGATTTAGAAAATTTCTCTTCCGTTGGAAAAATGTTTCTTAAGCCTTAATGAAAACTATAAAATATCTATGAAGTATTGCTATAGACAGAAAAACTGCGTTTAATAGGAGCACGAAAAATGGGTAATAATGGAATAATGGGTTCCTTCATTCTAAAGAAATTCAATAATGATAAATAATCCACCAACTGGTTGACAGGATTACGTGCTTTACCCCATTAGAAATTCAACTGGGAAAAGACAAGAACAAACCTGTTAAAAATGGAAGCTCTGTGTAAACTAGGCAACAGAAATAGATTTAGGGTTATTTTTCAGCAATGGTTAATTGATTTAATGGGAAATGTGCTGAAATTTAGAAAAGCACTCTCCTTATATCTTTAATATGAAATTCTAAAAACAGATAAATATATATCTAGTTTAGATGGATATTGTAGTAGTCTTGGTATCATTATGGATGAAAAATCTTAAATCTTTTTTATTTTTATATTTTTAATATTAAGCAAAAAATAAATGTCCGTTTAAAATTTAAAATCTTGAATACGGTTTCCAATAAATAGTTGAAATATCTTCCACGAGCCTTATCAATATTTAAGAAATGAAATAAAACTTTAATATAGGTGTGAATTTTAAAGGAAATGTATATGATTTAGAGGTTGATTTTATGCAAAATTTTATTACACAAATATGAATTGCGCTTAAAAACCCCTTTCGGTAATGTTATCGAATAAACATATATAGTAGGAATTTCTTAACTACGAGCTTAAAATGATGAAATCTAAGATCGAATTGGTAATTTTCCATTTAGAAATAGAACATAGAATTTTCTATAAATATTTTTCATGTGGAAGAGAAAAGATTTAAAAATGTGATTTTTTAAATGTTATCAATAGGAGGGACTCGTACATAGGCATTGCAGAACCCGCCCCCAACTTTTTTCTATGCAAAAATATAATCGTTAATTTATTAAATTTTGCATTTAATATCTAAATCTCTCAATAGTTTAAAATTCCGCTATAACGAACTCGGAATATAACGATCCTCCGTTATAACGAGTTTTTCAAATGGTCCCAACCGAACTTCTATGTCACGGTTGTATTTTCAAATGCTTGTAACGATATTGAAAAGCTAGAAATCCGGATATAGAGAACAAAAATTTCCTTTTTTGAAGTATAGTTTCAGCTCAAAATCAAATAAAAATACTGTTCTATTAAGGTTTCCCATAAATAAATAGGAAATTAATATACCTACATGTATATTTTTTAACCCTTTATTTTCATGATTACATCAAAACAAGAAAAAATATCGAAAACTTTTATTTTAAAGTTTGCATTTTAAATAAAATAAATTAAAAATTAGTAATTCCTTAATTGCAATTTATTTGCTAATTTTGGCTGCATCAACTCAAAAATATAATTATTATATGCCTAAAAATTAAAACATATAAAATTAATTTGAAAAGGTAAAAATTAAGTTATAAAGATCTAAAACTTTTATTTTAAAGTTTACATTTTAAATAAAATAAATTAAAATTTAGTAATTCCTTAATTGCAATTTATTTGCTAATTTCGCCTACATCAACTCAAAAATATAATTATTATATGCCTAAAAATTAAAACATATAAAATTAATTTGAAAAGGTAAAATTTAAGTTATAAAGAAAGGCGTCACTATGCAATGCTGTGTGTGTTACAGAACACCCACCACCATAATGAAATTGGTTATCTGTCTGATATATCATTGGAAACCGCATCATATCACAATATCAGCAATTAGATGAAAAGTCTCAATGATTTCTTCTAGTGTCAAATCCTCGGTTTTGTGATCAGAGTTCACGGGTTCAAGACCTGACTCAATGGAAGACCCATCATGGACACGGTCGTGGCATACACTACTTCCTTAGAGGGTCAAGAGTTTTCCCGTTGCCTTGGAGCGAAGCTAAAACTGGTGTGTGCTGTCTCACGTATCGTCCTTGTCATCTGACCACAGTTGAAAATTACGAAGTCTGATCTGAAAATGACCTCATGTAGCTTTAAAGCAAGGCATGAATGCAACTAAAAATAATATTTTATGTTTGAAACAATAATTCAGTACCAAGTCTCTTTCCCACAAACCTTTTTTATCTTTTACAAAATTACCAGTGTTTTATCATTTCTTTTATTTAGTCGCTAAAATTAATCCATTATATATTTTCCCGTTTCATTCCATTTTTTATTTGTTTATTAAATTAAGAATTGAGCATGTTCAAAATATTTTACAAATATGCCGAATCAGTTACAAATCATACTTTACAAGGTCCATTTTAAACGCTTTTACTAAGTTCGAAATGTTTCATGTTTGTATGTATGTAAGATTGGAATTTTGCGAACGATTTTTCACTCACTTCTTAATGCATTAGAGTTCTGAAATATTTATATTTATTGGTTCTTGATGACAATGCAATATTTTACTTATTTTAGAGCTCTCAATTATAAATTTTAAAAAAAATCACAAAATTACCTTTGTACTCGGTAGGTTTCAGTGGCACCATCTATTATTTTTCTGAGAAGTAAAATACTTTACACAGTAATTTAATTGTTTCAATAAAAATAATTTTATCCTATTATGGATCTTTTTAAAGAAATTATTGCTGGAATTAATTGAAGAAAAATGGATTTAAGTTCGAAATATTTGAAGGTCAGAATTTTGTGATCGATTTTTCACTCACTTCTTAATGCATTAGAGTTCTGAAATTTTGTATATTCATTGGGTCTTGATGATAATGCAATATTTCAGTAACTTTAGAGCTCTTTGCAATGAAATAATTGTTGGAATTAGTTCATGAGATTTTGATTCTGAAATCCCAAAATATTTATAATGCTAAATTTTGACAAAAATTAAAGACTAAAAGCTAGAAAATGATAAATGTAAAAAAACTTGTTAAAAACGCTTTTGCCAATGTATTAAAAAAGAAAATAATAATTTTTCTCAAAAATCTAAAAGGTCAGAACAAAAATCATAAAAGCGTGAGGCGCTGAAAACAATAGGAGAAAGATATAAAACTAGAGCCTCACGCTTTTACGATTTTTGTTCTGACCTCCAGAGTTTTGTGAATAAATTATTTATTTTCTTTTTTAATGTAAAAGCGTTTTATTTTAAAAAAGTTTTTTTTTATTTTAGCTGTAACAACTCTCAATTCAAGAACTTCTTTGCTCTCAAAAAGTACCCAACCAAACCGCCATTTTGAAACTTACATTTCTTTAAGAAAATGCCACGACGCAATCTTTGCAGAAGCAATTTGCTGAGAGCAATTATACTTTAATAAATTTCGGCCTAAGTATTCTCATCTGTCTCTCTCGCAAAGATCTAACTTTTAAAGCAAATCCAACAGTCTGAAAATTAAAATTATTAACAGAGACATGCAATTCCGAAATGCTTTCGGTGATTTGAGAGCAAATTTTCAGTCATTCAGGATCTATAGAGGTAGATTCTTGAAAATCTGAGTCGTTACGTCTGACAGTTTTATTATTTGAAAATTAAAAGTTAAACTACTTTCAGAGAGTGTCAAACATAAAGTGTGTTTCATTTTAGCATATTATTTAAAGGAAATGGAATCTGATATTTCATTAAAAACTCCGGATACGTAAAGGAACTTAAAAACTGAAAACAAGCATCGTGTTTGAAATTGAAGCAAAATTAAATTCTCTTGAAATTTTCCTTGAAAATTAGGGAGAAAGATTAAATTTTGAGGAATTCAAAAATCATTCTAGCTTAACACAGAAAGTTTGTAAAATCAAAGTGAGTGTAATATAAATTGCTAAAATATATGAATTTATTCTAAAGACAATAATATTGTAGTTAGTTCTAAGATACGTAACTTCTGGTAATAGTATATGCTACATGTAGTGCAAGTTGAAACATCTAGCAATATTTAACCCTCTGAACTACTAAGAGTTCTCAAAATCTGAGTACAGTTGTATACGGAGGTTTGCTTACTAATTGATCTGTGGAATGGATTCGTCCATCCGGTTCCCCCTTTTTTCCTCACTACGGGTGGTGGGAGATATGAATGCCAGGCCTTTCATTTCTCATCTCTCCCCTAAGGGTCTCTTTAATGACCACTCGCCCAACTGCCATCTCCCCCCTTTCCGAACAGCAACCTGTCGAAATCCGCCCCACTAGTATAGAAGCAGCATGGCCGGTTACGGCCGGCTTAGGAGTCAGAGTGATAAAGACAAAAATAAAAATTATGATAAAAAGTTTTATGGAATGATGATTAGATATGTCAGATTTATTTCACTAAAAATTATGTATACAAGATTGACATTTTATTTTAAATGGCTTAAAAAATGTAACATAAAAGGACTAAAAAGGGGAATTCTCTTTTGTATGTTAAAGCTCACGACTAAGGACAGTTTTATAATTTTGAATTGCTTATTATTGCAAAAGAAAATCAGAGTTCTCTCTTCCCCCTTTTCAGTGATTATATGATTTATAGACAAACGACTGCACTATTGCTAATGACTACCAAAAATTGAATTTTGAAAAGAAGCAATATTTTATCATATTTGTGATACAATAAATAGTAATTATATTATAAAAGTTTATTCAGTTAAACTTATATATATATTACACACAAATCCAAATATGTATTAAATGAAAAAAATTAGTCTTATAGTTTTGAAACTGTTAATGTTGTTTCCATGTAATAAAACATGGAGTCAAATTGTTGCATGGATTCTATTAAACAGACTAATAGAAAAATTAGTCTTATAGTTTTGAAAGAGTTAATGTTGTTTCCATGTCATAAATCTTACAGTCAAATTGTTGCATGAAATCTATTAAACAGACTATTAGAAAAATTAGTCTTATACTTTTGAAAGGATTTTGTTGTTACCATGTAATAACGCAGGCAGTCAAATTGTTTCATGAAATCTATTAAAAAGACTATTAGAAAAATTAGTCTTATATTTTTGAAAATGTTAATGTTGTTTCCATGTAATAAAACACACAGTCAAATTGTTGTATGAATTCTATTAAACAGACTATTAGAAAAATTAGTCTTATATTTTTGAAAGTGTTAATGTTGTTTCCGTGTAATAAATCATACAGCCAAATTGTTGCATGAATTCTATTAAACAGACTATTAGAAAAATTAGTCTTATAGTTTTGAAAGGGTTAATGTTATTTCCATGTAATAAAACATACAGTCAAATTGTTGTATGAATTCTATGAAACAGACTATTTGGGGAATTATTTGACTCTTGAGCTCACAAAACTAATGGCACTTATATTTATCGCACTTTATATAATGAGCAACTGTTACCGTTCTTGTAGTTTCACACATAGTCAAATGAATTTCATTCAGAACACGCCGATAGGTAACATTTAAGAAGAACTTGTTAAATGCCGTTTGTCTGCCGTCTTGATCGACTGCTTTATAGTGCTGATTTTTCGCCCAGTGACTACCAATACTAGGGCAATTGACTAAAGCCCCAGAAATCTAATAGATCGCTAATGATGGGATATACCGGATAGATCTGAAGATTGGCTTCTCATTAGAGAGCAGATGTTCTGGGCAAAGTAAATCTCAAAATATACTGAAGTGCTGAAATTCGAACCGATAAGCTGGTTAAATATTGCTGATATATAGCCTGAATATTCACTTACCATATGTTAACATATCTTACTAGTAAACTATTATAAATAGAAACCATAGACCTGAATTTAGATTTATTTGTAATAATAATAACTAGGGTAATAATAACTGATTAATTACTATTATATTGTTGAATAATAAGGATTCATTTAGATTCAATATTAATTAGTACTTCAGTACTTATAAAATAGTACTTATAATAAGTATTATATAAGTATTTTATCAAAAGCGTAAGCATGAAGATGATCGTAGTCAATAGAAATTACTCATTAGATCGAAGCAATAATTGTAAAAATGAATGAAAAATCTTCATATAAAATGATTTAGTTGTAACTGAGTAATAAAAATTAATATGAAATGTCATTTTTTGAATTCTTCGCTTGTGCTAATTTATACTAAAGGAAACGATGTAACATAGTTGAACTAATCTTTGGAAATAATAGTAAGAGCTGAAAAGCTCATTTTCGTGTTTTGATCATAAGTAATAAAGTGTTCCCCAACTAAACATTGATTAATAACCGAATCTTCTAGACATCTGAACAATTTACATTCGATACTGAGGCTTAAACAACTAGAGATCGTAAGATTCTTTAACTTTTCTCTATAAAACATCCTAGGTGTAGTTATAGTTTATACTAAAGGAAACAATGTAACATAGTTGAACTAATCTTTGGAAATAATAGTAAGACCTGAGAAGCTGATTTTCGTGTTTTGAACGTAAGTAATAAAGTGTTCCCCAACTAAACATTGATGAATAACCGAATCTTCTAGACTTCTGAACAATTTATATTCGATACTGAGACTTAAAGAGCTAGAGATCATAAGATTCTTAAACTTTTCTCTATGAAACATCTTAGGTGTAGTACCTGTACTTGTGTTGGAGAAAACTGTAGATCGCACCAAGATGTTAAAAATAATTACACTGAAACCATGATCTAATAATAAAAGTAAGTTATGATTTGAGAGTTGAGATATTTGACCTTTTGTTCAACAGATACTGCGTACCATGTGATTTCTCATTCTGATGCATGGCAATTTTATCTGAAGTTTTATGCCGATCTTCAAGTCCTAACATTTGTGTTACATAGGATGCATGCATCCATATCTTGTTACTATCCATTGACAATATTTCATGATCGTTCTACTGAACAGAAATACAGTCTTTCATATATAAACTTCTCAGAAATGTGTAGAAATATTCTGCTTAACTTTTGCAAGCGAATTGCTCACTCAATTGTCTTCAATCATGCGTTGATATCTTGTTAATATACATTGATAATGGTACAAAAATTTGATACGTCACAATAGAGATGCATTCTTTTGTATATGAAATATATTGATTCTTAAGTACATCTGTGAAATGTCTAGGGATAACTCTTCTGCAAGAGAACCCTATTAGCACAAGATGCTGTACAATATTGCTACGATATCCTAGCGATTTTGTGCGGTATTCAGAAAACCGAATAACTTCGTGAGGATTTCGTACAATATCTTGCTCTAATAGGGAATGCTCTTAATTAGTCTGGACTCGAATCCCATCGATCTTCTTTGGGATATTATAGAAAATGTTATGAAGATCGGCACCTACCAATCGTGAATTAGGCTAATCATAGTCTGTATTCAATACGTATTTGTCTGTTTATATTTTTCACGTACCATGTGGCAACTGTACACAATTCTTGACTTAAAAAACATTCGTCAAAATAGGTCAAGTTGTAGAGGGACGAGACTCATGTTTATATGGAATGCCGCTGTTGAAGAAATAATTCAATTTCAGGAACCATTTTTTATTAGATGGCTAAGTTCCGGTACATTAAAAGGTACAAGACGCAAGACAGAGAACAACAACACAAGACAAGTACACAGAAAAGAAGAGAGAGAGGCATCATGGGAAAAATCCGGATGGCTCTAGTACCTACCATAAAAACGAGAAGGCAGTGAATTGTAACCGCTACAAAGTCAAATAAATAGTACAGCAGAAAATTTGAACGAGCTGCTTTACAAGATAAAACTTCATTCAAAATGAAATTATATGGTTTATAAATTTTCACTTTTAATATGAGAAATTGTATCCTATTATCTTAGTAAATGGAATAGTCAGAGCAGAAGAAATAAATTCCACTTTATTCTTAAATATATAAAATATGAATCGGAAATTATATGAAAATTTTAAATATTCACATTATTTC
This sequence comes from Araneus ventricosus, assembly GCA_013235015.1. Lineage (NCBI taxonomy): Eukaryota > Metazoa > Arthropoda > Arachnida > Araneae > Araneidae > Araneus > Araneus ventricosus. Next base: position 63,865 of record BGPR01002980.1, read on the forward strand.
AACATCTGTGGAACTATTGAATAAACGATGGGCAAAATGTAGAAATATATAAAGACAATGTGATTCCAAATCTATAATACTTCAGTATTTCAAAGCTCTTGCTTCTCTCTCGTTCAAACTAATTCATTTTTGTGAATTTAATTAAAGATCGTGTTCTCAGTAACGCAGGTATTTTATCTTAATTAAAATTATATCAAATGGCAAAATACTCAAATTTAATGAATTCCTATCTGTTCCAATATGCTTTAGATGGAACTTTCACTCATGCCAATTAAAATGACAAAACTTGAGGTAAGAATAAATTAGTAGACGGTAAATTTACTTAAAATGAATGTTCCAGAAATAATAGATAAAAATCATAAATTATATTTTTGTTTCATAAATTATGCCGCATTCTTCATTCAATATTCTATATAATAATTCTGTAGTATAGACGATCTTCTTTTATGATTTATTGGAACGGAATTGATGTATGTTGAATTTGAACTATAAATGCTAAAATGAAAGAACACAGATTCATAATGTTTAAATTGTTCGTCATTGTTCGTCTTTCTGTGACAGATGTGTTTATTTGTATATCTGCATAACATTTTCAAACTTTCTGTTATTAATTCAAAAAGTTACGTTTATAAATTCTCTGCATTATAAAGTGGAATTTAATACGAAGATTTGCAGAAAAGACATTTAAAATAAGTTATATGTTCCGAAATTACATCGCGGATTGAATTCTATAACTAGATAACTAAAATTTAATTAAATACGAAAATAAAGTACCATTAAGCTACGTTCACAACTTGTTATGACTACTTAACTATTGTAGAGGATCGTTATGCGTTACTTATTATTTCATTCACGCCTAATATTATCTCAAAATAGAGAAATAAACTATGAAAAAACTATTTTAGTTACATTTTTCTTCAAGAAACTGATTTGGGTTAGATATATTATCCACTTCATGATATAAAAGTAGATATCCATGCCATGAGATTCTAAATTTTCACTTGAGAACGTCTTTGTGATGATCGAATGTTCCCCTATTAGCATAAAATGCTCTACAATATCCATACGATATCTTTGCAATATTGTGTAGCATTCGGAATA
>BGPR01002980.1:67469-79099 GCA_013235015.1 Araneus ventricosus
GTTTTGGGATTTTTCTAATTATTTTCTGGTTAGTACGGATAGTTGGTTCGGATTTCACCTTCCCTGAAGACGCATCCGTTATTTTTGATTGAAATACTTTCCATCCTTTTGTCTCTCCACTGAAATTCGATTTTTAGTATATATATATATATATATTAAATACTATATATATATATATATATATGTGGAACTATATTTCGTATATAGCTCTTGGCATTATAATTGCTAAGACTTTGAATTGGTAAGCTTTTAGTTATATTTTCTCGTTCTTATCTTGAAATATTTTGGAGATTTACTTCTATACTTTTTGCTTTTTCCAACAATTGGCTTTCGCAGCAGGTTGGCGCCTTAAAAATTCGAATTTAATGCGACATAATCGATTCCTAAGATAAATTGGCATTTGATTGTTGGAATTCCAATTCTGAGTTGTCTTTTTTATAGTAATATTTTATAATCTAATTATATTTCTGTATTTCATTGTATAATTATTAATAAGGTAACATTATTTTATATTTAATTTTAATTATTGGTTTAATAGGTGTATATACTCAAAATGTTATTTGAATTTTAATTGTTTGTAAAATATTTAACTATATGTATGTATATATAAAAACAGTCAAAAAGAAATCACCAAAATTAAAGACATTCAAATACAAAAAGAGTGATAAACATCAAAAAATTAATACTTGAACCGTGAAAAACCTAATTGAAATAAAGGAAATAAGAGGAAAAAGTTACACTGAGGAAAATATAAATTCTAAAACTAAATCAGAGAAATAATAACCTCCAGTAACCCGGTGTATGCGCCATTGCACAAGTAGATCCGTGCAGACGCGCAGTGAAAAATATTAACAAAAGAAATCCTACAATACTACTTTAGCAAAAGAAAAAGGAAGAGAACAAATCAAAGGCTGAAGTTTCTGTATAAAACACCAAATCTTATTATTTCCACACTCGTTCGGAATTTCCCTGCTGACGACGTCTCCCAGAAGTTAGCGTTCTGTTTTTATTGATTTGTACTCTCTTTTTTTCTTTTTCTAAAATAGTATTGTGTGATTTCTTTTGTTAATATATATATATATAAGAGATCAATAATAATTATAATTCATAAAATTTAGCAAAATTATTTAATGAAATTTAAATTAATTTTTAGTTCCTTTCCATCTTGAATAATTTCTAATTAAAGTGTTCTAAGTATTAGAGAATTTTTGGTTTTTATTTTATAGTTTTAATATCTTGCATTTTTTGTATCTTTAAAAATTTCTGTTGAAGCAATTACTTTTTGCTGCTGCATTTGCGCGCAAAAACGTTTATTGTTTTCATTACTTTTCATTTTTATCATTGTTTTTTTTGTTTTTCTTTTAATTTATTTTCTTTTAATTTAAATTTCTATTATTTATTAAGAGAGATCAATATATACAAAACTGATAAAATAGAAATATCAAAAAATATACTGCTGAAAGATAACTATTTTTATTAACATAATCTCTCAGCTTTGTCTCTGTCGCGGTGTCTTACTAGTAAGATGTCGGCCTCGGAGTCGAAGGGTTTTAGGTTCGAAACCCAATTCCACTGAAGATCCATCATGCGTTGGGCCTGTTACACGTTAATTCTATCGATACGCAAACGTCTTTACAAGCAAAAGACGGCGGCTGTCCGAATATCACTGTGGAATTTCGGGCGTTCCTGTATTTTGAAGTCCCTTTATTCCAATGGTCTTAAAAATAAGAGGGTTAAATCCTACGTAGGGTATTAAACGTCCTCCTGATGGTGTAGTGTCGAGGTTTAGAGAGGGGTTGCTAGCTCAGGTGTCGTCCTCGCCATCTGGCCACGGTTCAAAACTACGAGGTCTGTCCAAAATAGTCCTCGTGTTGCTTCAAAATGGGACATTAATATAAGTAAATTAATTAACTCTAAGTTTTGTCAGGTATGTAGAAGTGAAAATTTTTCACCTTATGTTTCTTAGGGAAGTATATTATGCGCGCAACCGTAAAAAGTTAATTAAGTTATGTTTTTATATTTCTTTTCGATTTAAACTATAATTAGAACATATTAGCGCTTAATTCTCGATATTGAAATTTATTGTTCATTATTACGCTCTTCAATTATATTCCATTTTGCATTCTACTTTCTTTTTATACTCAAAATTGTAATTATATAAAAAATACTACAATGAAAAAAACGCTAACGTTCAAAAATCTGAATTCAAGTGGAACCAAAATCCAAATGACAAAAAATTTTATTGTTAAATTATCTTTTGCATTAAACTAATCTCCTTCTGTCTACCATCCAACCAAAAATGGGATCTAAATTTCAAAGGCTTAATTTCTTACAAATTGGAATGAAATGACAAAAGGGAAAAGAAAGTACGACTTAAAAAATAAGAAGCAATTAAAATTGTTTTTTAAATTCCAAAGATCCCTTCGGGACAAAGAGAAAAGCCCGCTAATTTTCGATTTTTTTTATAGAATGATACGTTAGTTTCTTGTTTTTATATCAAACTGTTTATTTCTTGTCTCCAGAGGAACTTATAATTTTAGTTTTCGTACATATTTAGAGACATGTAAACATTTTACGCCTACTAGATTTCATTGTTTTCAGTTTTAGTACTTTAGCTGCTTAGACTTCAAAAAAATTTAATCGAATGCAAACTCGGCGAGATTCGATTTTCTTACATACCCAAAATAAAGATTAAAAAATGCGCCTATAAATATGTTTAGCGTTTTTATTTATTTAAAAAATAATTGCAGCATTAAGGTTTTTCTTGCAAATAATATTTTAATTGAACATATTTTTTGAAACACTAATGACTTAAATAGAAAAAGCAAGAAATTTCAATCAAACAAATTCTACAAGAATTCTAAAAATATCTAGGCTTTCATCAAGGATTCAGCAGGATGGAGCTTTAATTCAACCGGTTGCTAAGTACGAAGTTGCACTAAAAACATTCTTCTAGTATAAAGTTCACAAATTCATAATTAAAAATTAGGTTTCAAATATTAGTAATCCAACTACAATGTTCCATTCAACGAAATTTTATTAAATCGTTCAAGTTTGAAATTTTAAAAAATCAATTTTGAAATAGTATAAGTAAGTTGTTTAATGAAGTGCTACATTTATAAGTTGCTCAGTTTAAGAATAAGTGCAAAAACATGTTTTGCAAAATATGAAGCTTCGAAAACACGAGAATTATAAAAAAAAATTTACATTCTTTGATATTGACTTAGAATAAGAATGAATCTCAGAATTCGAAGAAGAACGAGAAAAAAATTGAAATGTATTCATTAAAATTTTCACATTAAAATGGTATTTTTTCATTTGATGATAAGAATTTAGAAAAAATAAAATGTTTGTGGACTATCTATGTCTGTAACTGGAAAACTACATGTACTCTGTGCAAAGGAAAATAGTTCTAAATTAAATTTTTGTGACTAATTAAATAAGGTGTTTTTCTTTAAAATAATGTTATAGAGATTCTATAGAATCGTTTTCATTTTTAAAAGTTAACCTTAGATATACTAAAAGGAACAACATTGAACGGATGAAAAAATATAACTTCAAAACACTATGTTTGCCTTTTTATTTAATTGATTAAATAATTAAGATAGGTTAAAGTAAAGTTAACATATAAAAATAGTACATTAGTTTTTTAAGCAAGCAAATTTATCGATGTCATATCCTTTAAAAGGTCTGCATATCTATTTCTGAATTCCCATGTTTACCTTCACAAGTAAAATAACTTTAAACTCCACTAAAAGAAGATGTGTTTAAGCCTTTCTTTGTGATTTTTTTTAAATGTCATTTAAATACGTAAATTTCAAGTGATGAATCTTGTTATTGAAAGCTATAAAAGAGCTTGGATTAGAATTCCGTTTTATTTTCAACTGAAATTTTCAGGATAAAATTTCAAATATTAAGTGATATCGTACTAATTCTTATGTATTTGCAATTCTGTGAATCTTATACCCTTTAAGTAAACATTTATTATGTAGATTAATATTATTGTATTTTCTGAACATCCTCACTGAAGGAAAAAAAATTTGAATTATCGTAGTAATACACTCCTGCTCAGAAAATAAGCAACAAACACGAAAAGAAGGGGTACACATGCAAAACGGTGTATTAAAACACACAATTTACATATGAGGTAGAGGTTGCATCTGCGAATGCAAATAGGTTACCAAAATTATCATAAAAGGCAATCCCGCGGTCGCATCGTAACGCTTTAAAAATAGGCTTGCCGGACCTATGCTTCAGTTCGCAAGCAGCGGTAGTTCCGCGGAATCCGAGATAGTCAAAGCGGAAAGCATGAGTAGAAGAAACCATTTGCACGATGAGATGCGGTGGAGGGCTGTCGTTATGTTACAAGCTGGTGCAAGACTGCTGCTGCCATAGAACAGAATGTGCATCGTAATGTCATCCATAGGCTGTGGAACCATTACCAAGGGGATCAAAGCGCCAGTACAAAAGTGGGTCTGGACGCCGGAAAATCACCACAACGGCAGACAATCGCTACCTGTTGCAATGTGCCAGATGCCGGAGGACTAAAACCGCGACAGTTGGTGTCGCAGCTCTTTGCTGCAGCAGGAAGGCCCATATCCCGCCAAACTGTGTAGTGCAGACTGCATCAAGGGAGATTGTTCGTACGACCACCTGTTGTTTATGTGCCCTTGTTTTCAGCGCACGTCAGAGCGCGGTTGCATTGGGCCTGTGAACATCGCAGTTGGACACCAGAGCAGTGGGGCCACGTACTCTTTACGGATGGCCTCGATTTAACATCCAGAACGATTCCCGAAGGGCAATGATATGGTGAGAGCCAGGGACATGCTATCTGGCGCCAAACATCTTCGAAAGAGACCATTACAGAGGTGGCGGGTTACTTGTCTCAGCAGGGATAGCAACGAACGGCCGAACCAACCTCTACGTATTCGCTGGGGGTTCCGTCACAACTGTCCAATATCGCGACGAAATCCTACCCCCTCTTGTGCGGCCTGCTGTTAGATTGCAAAAATTGCATCTACATCATTTTTAGGCTTTATCAGTATTTTTAAATATTTAAATCTTCGCCACCAAAATTTATTTAGTATCTTGTGGCATTTCTGGCAACTTTTGAAATTTAAACGGTAATTTTTAACAGTTTTATTAAATATCTAAATTTTTCTTAATTATTTTCTTAGTAATCGACTTAAATAATAATTGTCTTAACTTTTGATGTCTTTTCATTTAATGTTTCAACTTTATTAAATTATAAATCAAATTAATTCAACGGGACTATTTGCTCGCCATTTTGAATCGCGGAGGTTTTTATGAGTTAACAGTCTAGCGTCACCTTTCTGGAAGACTTTCTTTGTCTTTTCGGTTTGAAGTTTCTGAAGTTATCGCACGCATCCTGGAGGTTCAAAACCGTTAGGATTTTATTCCTTCGGTTCTCGGCCTCTCAGACGTGCAGAAGAGTTGATGATATATGCTTCGGTAAGAGGAGATGAAAACAAACTGTGTTACTCCAATAGTATTTAAAAGAAAGTGGTGTTGAGTGATGTCCGAACAATCTACAAGACCAGCGTTCAAAATTTGATTTTCTCGTCTGTGTTGAATGATAACAGAAATGACCATCAGAAACACCCTTTGAATTTTATTGAAACATCCAATGTTTTGGGTTTCCGCAGAAAGAAATTGTGTTGGCTGTTAAAGTAGAGAATGTATTTAGATCACAGATCGTAAATGTTGGCGGTAAAATCCGCAATCTCATCAATGATGCTATAAAAAATGATCACTAAACTGTTGGTGAACTGTGTGGCAGTTTATTTCTGCATATCCCAATAACGATGGTTATCAAAGAGTGCCTTCTGAAATATTGGTGATTTGTGTGGCAGTGTACACTGTTTCTTCAACAAATATTTCAAGAGTGTCTGGTCAATCAAAAAAGCATTAGCTCGACAACCACAAAATATAACGTAAATTAAGAGATCTCTGGTTTACTCCAATTTTTAATTTTTAGTACATTGTGTAATTTTCAAAGTCTGCATTGTGCTTTTCATATTAATGTGTAGCTACATTTTTTATTTTGGTTATTATATGTTTAGTCCTGAGCATCATTATTGGAAATGTCTAATTTGTGGCAGTAATTGATTTCATTTAAACTATTCTTTAATAAAAATATTTAAATGTAATATTTTGGTTCTATTTTAATTCCTCTTATTTGATCTCACAATTTGCAAGTGTACTAAATGTTTTCAGCAAAAAATGCATCTTCGCCCAAAGGTACGTACATTCATAGGTACAGTAAACTGTATATTGTTTGTGTATCATTTTTTCAGCATCAACTATGCATTTCATAATTGAATAATAAATCTATATCTAACCTTTGGCACCTATCAAGAACTAACTTCCATAATTAACATTCTTAAGATTAACGTCTGCACAAGATCGTTTTCGCTGCAATGGGTACCGAAACGATATTTATGGACAATAACGCCCACCTGCATAGAGCACGATTGGTTCGGAGTTATCTGGAGAGTGAAACCAATCCACAGATGGCGTGGCCTGCTAGATCACCGGACCTGAATCCCATAGAGCATGTGTGGGTCATGTTGGGAAGACGGATTGTAGGTCGCATGGTGTCGCGAGGCACCCTTCACGGGCTCCGACAAGCCTTACTACAGGAATGGACATGACTGCCACAACCAGCGATCAACGACACTATTGCCAGCATGCCTCGCCGTTGTCAAGCATGCATTTTAGCTTGAGGGTATCGTACCCGTTATTAGCGTGTGGTTCCCATTTCACATTCTGCTTACCAATTTGGGCTGTCGCATCACGAGACCGTAATATATGTGTTTTTGTTTGTATTTACTGTATTGTTTGATATGTGGTCTAGTAATACCCCACCTACCTCGTGTACAACTTTCACGCATATCCATTAAATAGTTTTTGTTTTATTCCGAATTTTGCCTTTGTTGCTTATTTTTTGAGAAGGAGTGTATATAAATTATAACAGTTTAGCTGTCTAAAATACAAAGTATTATAATTTTGTACATTTCATTCTTTATATCTAAATATTATCTAATATTTTAACTAAATAATTTTGGGTGTATCTTTAAAATGCATGATTTTCGTTGTGAAGAAAATGTAACACCTTTCCATTCGCTCAATAACAATCTTACTCTGCGGTCTTTACTTTAAACAGCATATCATATAGTATTGATAAATTTTGCTCTCTATTACTGTCAAACCTTATAGAAAGCAACCAAACATTTTTGAACTTCGTAGGCATAAAGATAGACTTTAACAGAGCATAAATTTCATACTCAAAATTTGGAATTCCTTATATAAAATTTTCAATAAGCAATATTTTTTTGCAAATTTTTCAAACATTTTGAAAACCGCACAACATTAAACATGATGGACGTATATTCTCTTAAGATTAAGAATAAAGAAGTTCAATTTAAATTCTTGCAGTGTGTAAATACTCGGAAATATCTAACGTTTTCTTTTTCATGCCACACTGCACTGTCGTTACTTATAATAAAAACAATAGAAATAATGGTAGGCAGTCATTGGAGATGAGAATAGTAAAACCTTACTGAATATTTTTTTAATCAATTTAACATGTACTGGAAATTTATTTCATATATGAACTACTAGATTTTAAAAGGGGACTCCTGCAGGATTCGTCAAAATTATTATCAATTTTTCAATTTCAAATTGATGACGGTAGATGCATCATTTCGTGTGACAACAGGACTTCATTTTCACAGGATGTCATTTTCACAGTACGTTTCAGTAAAATCTCGAAGTTTCAGGACGATTCTAGAAGAGGATTTCTTCTCAGAATTGCCCTTTTAATATGAACTTTTCTGTTTTCTGCTAGAAGTCAGATGTCCCTTTTTCAAAATCAAGTGATTCATATTTAAAAGAGACCTAATTTCAGAATATTCCGAACGTTTATTTCTGTTATCTGAAAATAAAAAAAAATAAAAAAGGAGCTGTTAAGGTCCGCGTCGTAGATTTTTCGTTGAAACGTCGGGATAAAATCATAAAACAAGCGTCTCGTATTAATATGTAATTTAATAATCAATCTCTTTAATACAATATTTACACAGAATAGTATAATGGTTACAGAATAGATAAATAACAACTACCACAGACCCTTGATACATGCGATAAACTTGTGATTTATCTATTCAGAAACCATTATACTACTCTGTGTAAATATTGTATTAAAGAAATTAATAATTGAATTACATATTAATACGAAACACTTGTTTTATGATTTTGTCCCGACGTTTCCACGAAAAATATACGCAGCTGACCCGAACTGCTCCTTTCTTATGTTTTATTTCGAGCAGCGACTGATGGCGCCAACTACATTTCGCGTATGTGCAGTAAAACATTATTTAATACACATCCTCATATTTCCTGTAATATTCAATTTTTTTAAATTAAATTTTAATACATTGTTTCTTTTACGTATTGTCAAGTATTCCGTAAGTTTCGTACAATTCGAAAGAAAACTGCATGTTATAATCTAAAAACATGTGGAGTTTGAAATTTTCAATTTAATACCGATTTTTACTTAGATGCTGATAAATATTTTTAATATCTAACTTTGGTTCCTAGTAATACTCCTTGAGCTCTTTAAAATGACACCATAATCAACCTCCTAGCTAAACGCGTTTCCACGCTACACTTATTTATAACCTTACAGAAAGCTAATTCATAACAATCACGTGCATGCGCCTAAACTGGGACGATGACGTCACAGGCAAAACAAATACTATGAGTCAAACTCTTACGGATATGATCTATCCGTTGTGGGGTCAACCATTCTTTTCGCATTATTAGTCTCGTAGTTATTAGCGATTTAAATATGGCGGTATTTTGCCACACAGGAAAGTTCGACGGACAATCACTGTAACTAGCCGAAAGACGTTTTCAGTTCAAAAACACCGAAAAATTTTAATCTGTCTATCTATATATATATACCTATAAATTTCGATTGGTGAATGTGAATTACACAAAAAAGAATTTTATACCCGAGTATTAACTGATAAAAGAAAAATTATTTGGACTCAGTTTGGTTACATTTTTGGAAGATATATTGTAATATGTTTCGAAAATATATAACTAAAAACCGTATAGTCTTTTAATACTTTTTCCTTTAAGAAGAAAGCATATCCAAAAATAAAATAATTTATTACAATTAATATTTATTTTAATTGTTTTAGATATAATATCAGAAGTTTGACAACTCCTACTACCACTGAAGTAATTTACGTAAAAGTTTGTCATTAAATAAATAATATCCAGGATTTTATTTTTCTGCGGCTTCTTTTTATTAATCAAACAACAAAATTATCGAAGTGAGACACCAAATAGAGAGAATGGGAGAGCTTTATAGGGTATGGATAGTCAGGGTAATAGAATTCCCCGAATACATAAAAATTGTTTTTTCCGTCTGGATTTTTATTTTTAACATAATATTGGAAAGAAGATAATCAATTTAATGTAATTAGGATAAAAAAATATAAAAAGTGTAGTTTTTTTAAGCATGCGCTTGTATTAACTTTTATATTAACCTGTGCGTTAGTAATTATCTTGTAAAATTATTAATTTATTATTATTATTACTCAGACTCATAAATTTCTCCTTATTCAATTAACATATTATTTGATCAAATTTTATGTTCTTATTTAGCGGCAGTAAATACTTGGCAAATATTTTATTTATTAATTGAAAATATATGACAGAAACGGTACAGAGAAATAATTTTTTATATTTGTTCTGCTAGAGTGAAAATACAAAGCTATATTTCTTTTGTCAAAAAATCTAGAACGAGAGATAATAAATTAGGCATATGGTGTAAGTAAAACATATATCCCGTAATTATATTAACAACGATTTGAAGTAACTTTCTGCTGAACATTTTAAATTATTCCAATTATGTAAGTACACTAGTTTTTTTGGTAGTTTACTTCCTTTTTTGAAAGTTGTGATATTTTAGCAAGCAGAATAAATTCCATTGGTAAGAGATTTAATTTCGATACATATAATAGTTTTTTGTAAAATTATTTAATATACCAAAAACTTGCTGAAAAATATAGGCATTTAGAGAAATTCATAAGTCCAAATGAGTTCTTTTAGGAACAAGGAGTTTTTGGAAAGGATAATTCCTGTCTAGACTAAAAGTTTTGAATGTTTAATGAAGGCTGTTTTGGAATATGAAATACTTTAAAACACGATACAGTAAACAATTATTAGAATGCCTATTTTATGAGAATGTTTTATGCAACATCTAATAAAAAATAACTAATACCAACACCTAATTTCTTATAGATAACAACAAAAATATTTTATACGTTTATGAATTGGAATCCCCCATTATAACTGTTGCTAAAAGTCGTATTCATTCAGCTTACTTTGAGATATACGTAGATTAATTGTATCTAGATATAATTTTGAATTTTTATAAACTCTTGCGAGTAATTTCAAATGTTTCTGGGTGAAGAAATACTTTTTATTTATTTTTATAGCAAGTATTTTAATTTTTACAAATTATGTTTTGATTTTTTTTCCTCACAAACAACAGTCCAGTGGGATTTCATTCATTATAGTTAATAGTAATGAAATGCAAGCACGTTATTAACGTTTCATTGAAGAATCCTTAATAATAATAATTTTTAATGAAAACATACTATTAATATTTTCTCACATAAATATCCTCCTATTTTAAATTTCAATCTATTTCACAGCCATTAATTCTTTATTTTTAAATGAATCTTTGAAAACTGCAATGGAAATTATTAAAGACAAATATTTTTCATTTCTATATAAAATATTTCAAGAATATACCTTTTTATATAAGGACTGAATATCTAAAAAGACAAAAAATAATAGAGGCAATTTAATTGGTGTGCGCAAGTGCTGAATCATCCAGGAAAAATTGCGAAGGGCAAAGGTATAAATACGAATTAAGAGAATTTTTAATTGTAAAAGAGTTAAAAATGCAAAAATAATAACAAACAACCATAAGAAGTAAGAATCCGGTGGATGACGTCATCAGAGGCCATTCATCCATGCAGATTCAAAACCAGAATAGGTTTTCTGTAGAGGAAAAAGACTTCATCTTTGCGGATAAATGTTTTTCTTTCCAATATATTCCGGCATAGGTTCAGGTCTTAGAGGAAATTCCAAATTCAGACCTTAAAGTCTTTTTCCTCTACAGAAAACCTATTCTGGTTTTGAATCTGCATGGATGAATGCCTCTGATGACGTCATCCACCGGATTCTTACTTCTTATGGTTGTTTGTTATCATTTTTGTATTTTTAACTCTTTCACAATTAAAAATTCCCTTAATTCGTATTTATGCCTTTTTATATAAGTTACTAAACCCTGAAAGGAAAGAAAAGAGCTTTTCATCTGTAATGGTTAACCATAAAGTACTAATAATACAAAAGAAAATAATTTACTTCGGATGGAAGGAAATGCAAGAATAGAACTTAGTTTTAAATTACAGAAATTGAAACAGGAAATGCATTTAAAATGGCAAATCTAATCAAATGAATTAAAATATTCCAATACATTAAACGGCAAACTATCGGCATAAGACAGCAATTCATTTGAATGAACT
>BGPR01002980.1:79109-120294 GCA_013235015.1 Araneus ventricosus
TCATTTGAATGGACTTCCTCTAATTAAAAATTGCCTTATTGGAAAAACATATTTTGTAATCCTCTTCATTAGAAATAAACAATTCGAAATGGCAATTCTAATCAAATTAATTAAAATATTCCAATACACTAAACGGCAAACTATCGGCATAAGACAGCAATTCATTTGAATGAACTTCCCCTAATTAAAAATTGCCTTATTGGAAACACACATTTTGTAATCCTCTTCATTAGAAATAAACAATTTGAACTGCGAACTAATATTTCTTTGACTACTTATTACTTAGAGGATTCTGCCCCATTTAATGAATTTCTGTCCTAAGCCGAAGATGTAAAATATTACTTAAGATAATGGAAGAAGTTTACATGCAAATTACCTCATCATCTGTATCATAGTTGAAATCCTCATTGTCATCATCATCGTCGGATAAATCAAAACTAACGAAGCGTCCTCTTCTTGGTGGTGGAGGGGACATAAATTTGTCCCCATTACCTTTTCGGTAGACCCCCGAATACCTCGGGGGTGCACTGCTAGGAAGCAGACAGCTATCCAGGCTGCTTCCCCTTCTTGCAGGGTTAGTGGTAGATCCATAAGATGACTGGCGAAGCAGATTTAAGCGTTCGCAACTGGCACGGTAAGTCATCACGCTTAACTTCATAACTGAACAATATCCTCTAGAATTGATAGTTAGGCCCCGTAAACACTGGTTCACTAAATTAACACTCGATGATATTACACTCCACTTAACATGTTAGCACATAGTATGAAGTTCTCAGAATGTGAATTGACGGATTATATTACAATAAAGGATGTAAAATACTATAGAAAATTCGCTTAAAATGTATATTGCGGAATATACTACAATTGAGATATGTAAAAGATATTCTCAGCTGTCAATGTGGTGAGATTTATTGCTATCAATTTCTCTTCAATTAAGGTTAATGAAGAGGAAACTTAATTCGTATCAAGGACATTTCCTTTTAGAACAATATTAAACGAGATAATATAATATCTCATGTATTATTAGCCTTTATTCAAAAGTATTGTAGGTAAATAAATTTGCAGTGTTATTTTTATTTCTTGAATGACAATTATTGGTCAATATTCAAACAGTATTAAAATGAACTAATCGATATAAACTGACGGGAAGATCCGTAGAATGTTTCATTTCATAGGATGTGACAACTGAAGATAAGATTTCGACATTTATATAAAATGTATGCTTCCTTATTTTAAATTTCTATAGATATCCGAAAAATATTGTGCTGAAAATTCAATACTGCTAGAAGTAGCAAGGATTAGTTTATTAGAAGTAGCAAAGATTATTTTATTAGAAGTAGCAACTGGAGCATCTATGCAATATTTGGATAAAAAGTTTAATAAAATAGCTGCACATTTTTATTAGGCAAAATGTTGCTTCGAATTTTTATTACACAAAAATCACCGAATAATATATTCCAAAAATTCTAATTCTGATCTCTCACTCCATTTTTATCCTAACAACCAAGTGGCATTTTATTAAAACTAAATAAGTTTCAACACTATTTGCAGGCATAACAAATTCGATAAGAGTGATCAGATATCGAAATGTCTACGCTACTTTCTAATAAAATATGGATATAAGTTCAATGCAACTATTTTGTTAAAACAGAGAAAATCTAATAGGAAAATTATGTTAAGATGTATCCATACAGGCATCGGAAATAGCTAATGCGGGCAGCGTGTTCTAATTGGCTGAGCTCGCTGGGGCCAACATTCAGATTCCTGCTGTTACTGAGGGGCCCTGACTACCTGGGGTGCTTAAACTAATCAGGCAAATTTACCGAACCAGTACGGGCTGAAATTCAATTGCCTCTACGCATATCTATTGAATTGCCAAGGGTCATTCATTTAACGATTATAGAGCCTTCTACCAGCTTTCAGCCGAATTCAGATTAAGCATCTGACGCTTAGTAATGGATTTCCCGGTCAGTGGATTCAGCCTGAGAGCGGTATTAATATTCACGTTACCAACATTATCACAGTAGATGCAGTAAGTAACACCGGTGATACTTTGAATTGTGATAACTGAAATTGTGAGAGAACTTTTAATGCCACTGTGCGTGAGTTTTTCAATATTAATAGATATTAATAGTTCTAAAATCACAAAAGCAGTACAACTTATAATTATTGAAAAAATATTTATAGAGTAGATAATCTTTGCTTCTTTTAGTACCTTCTATTGCGTTAATTGAAATTTCGAGGGAGTTTAATACAAATGTCTGAGCTGAGCAAGCATTTATGAATGGTACAAAAACTCGTGTCTAACGTTGTTTCATGAAATATAATTCCGTTTAAAGTTCAGAACAGAGAAACCTTTTCATGTTCAATAATATTAATCTAGTACTCATTATTCAAAATTTGTAATTTTGAAAGAATACCTATCCATCTTCTCTAACATGCTTTTAAAGAATGTTGTTTTATGTTAAGGACGATATTTTTTAATTCTATACCCAAAACAGTGAATTAATATCTCTGTTTATGCAATCCATGAAATATGTTGTCACTTGATAACTGATCGATTAATAAGTAAT
Source organism: Araneus ventricosus (assembly GCA_013235015.1). Lineage (NCBI taxonomy): Eukaryota > Metazoa > Arthropoda > Arachnida > Araneae > Araneidae > Araneus > Araneus ventricosus. Next base: position 81,683 of record BGPR01002980.1, read on the forward strand.
TAAGGTTTCCAAACTATTTAAAACATGTCAAAAAGTAATCGTGTGTTCTGAAGGTTAGCATAAAATTATTTCCGATCAAAAAATTTCAAAACATTTCTTTCAAAAATTCACAGTGATTCAGTCATCACATCAAAAAACTGTCAAAAAATACTTTTATGCTATGCAAAAAGCAGTTACCTGTTAATGACATTCCTTAACAAATCACTCATTAGTTGCAAAACAACACCGCAAAATACAAAATTCTTCGCTGCAAAAACTTTTATCCAATTGTCAAAATGCACTTCAATAATATTTGACAAAAAATTTCCGATTGTTGAATCACTAAATCACCTATCCGCCGGTATCGCGCGCACTTTTTCTGAATACACAAACTTCTCTTAACTCTCTTCAAAACGAAGCCATCAATTACTTTGACACTTCTCTGATCACTTCAAAAAATCCATTATCATATGCGATAGATAGCCGTTATTTTTCAAAATTGCAGTTAGCAGATGTGCAGTTGGGTGTTTTTGAAGTTTTTTGAACAGCGGTCACCAAGAACGTGCGTGCATAACAGCAGCGGCGATTGGAGTGCCAACTTCTGCGAAAGGAACGAGATCGCGATTCTCAGACGGATGAAGGTGTGCGGGGGGAGTGGGGGGTCGGGGGAGGAGTATACGAAAAGCCTTATCGACCCACGAATGTAAAGGGGAATTCACCTCAGAAATTCTCGACCACCAGTTTTTTATACCTTACTTGTACACCCCGATACGAAGGTTTTTTATCCTTCAACAAGTTTTGGAGAAGTTAGGCACACGTAGAATGTTCGAACCAAATCATGCCAAACCGATAAAAGACGCGAAAATGGAATAAGCGAACAGGGCATATGCGAACTGAATTAAATTTTTTTCTCCTAGGAAAGAACTTTCCTTTCTTTTATTCAAAATGGGCTTTCAATTTCCAGCCAGCGCTTTCGCCTATTGTTTATTGGAATGGAAAGGATTGATGGGATTGAGATAAACGATGTAAGATAGGAAAAGGATTAGAGGATATTAAGAATATTAATCTTAAAGGTATTGGTGCTAATATCTTAATGGCTAGATTTGCTACATATTAAGAGATTAGAACCAACATTTTTCAAATTGAAATTGTTCTTTCATAACCAAAAAATATAATCAATTATATAATATTAATATAATTAATTAATCTATTTATATTTGAAGACAGAGAATTAATTTAAAAATATTATTATATTGATTATTAATGTCTAGATTCGCTACATATTCAGAGATTAGTACCAGCATTTTTCAAATTGAAATAGTCTAATTTCTTTTCTACGGGTGCGTTCATAACCTAGAAAAATAATCATTTATATAATATTAATATAATTAATTAATCAATTTATATTTGAAGACAGAGAATTAATTTAATAATATTATTATATTAATTATTAATGGCTAGATTTGCTACATATTCAGAGATTAGTACCAACATTTTTCAAATTGAAATGGTCTAATTTCTTTTCTACGGGTTCGTTCATAACCAAGAAAAATAATCAATTATATAATATTAATATAATTAATTAATCAATTTATTTTTGAAGACAGAGAATTTTTTGAACTACTCCACTATAATAATAAAAGCCACAAGCTAGAGATTAGTTGATTTTGCAAAATTTTATTTTTATAAAAAATTAAATGCATGTGAATATTGATTTTTTTTGTCTCCTGACGCTCAAAAGCTTCTAGCTTCAAAGTTATAAGTTGATGTAACACGATTCCATGGATTTCCAAAACTTATCAAGAGGAAAATAAATAAATAATACATTAAAGGATGAAGGCCGTGAAGTTTTTCGATTATTGGAATTTAGAACTAAAGCTATAAATATAGGTATATTTGTTTTCCTAAAATTTAATTTCATAGAAACAATTGCATATATTGGAAAACCGTCTACCCTTTGTCGAAAATAAAATGAATTTCAAGGAGAATACATTGTAGATCAGAGACAAATACTGGCATGATAGTAATTTTCTTCATCAAGGATTAAAACTAATAATTAATGCATTTGCTTTCACATATGTAAAATAAATATTTACTCGTAAATTTCCCAGAATTTGAAAAGATTTCAAGGAGAATAGATTAAAGACCAGAGACAAATACTAGCATGAAAACGCACTTAACTGAAAAACGATTTTCTTAAAAGGGATAATGTTTATTCACAGAGTTAAATCTTTACTAAGTAATTTTTTGAGTTTAATTATTTCCTAGAATGTCTTGGAATGAAATGCACTTCGATTTATAATTATATTTGTGATAGAAATACTTCCAAAAATTTTATTTTAGTGAAACAAAATATTGAATATTCTCAGAAAGGAGATGATGGTAATGATAAAAAATTATTGCAGATTAAAATGGAATTATAGTATCCGCTAAAGTTGGTGTTTTACTTATTTTTATTAACATATACTGAGTAATTTCCTTCATTAAAACATTTTTATATTGTGTTACTTCCAACAAAACATGCTAAATTGGCTATACTTGTAAACCTAAATTTATAATAAGCACAAGAGTTCAATGATATTAAACAGCTCCATCCAATTAGAACAATCGAATTGAAACGTGGAAATACCTAAAATGCTTTAGTTCATTAAAATTAACAAGATTTCACAATGATATTAACTATAAATTAATTAGTCAAAAATTAATTAAAACTCTTTGAAATATATAGAATGGCGCTTATGCAGCTATTTCTAATATATCGTATTGTTATCGTATTTTGTTTAAATCTTCTGTTTCTTTTTATACTTTTTTCTTTTTTTACCTTTTTATTTATATTTCTATTATTACTTCATTAAAACATATAGTTTAAATTATTTTTCTGAAATAATTAAAAGCGATATTTTTAATAGCAGATTATATAAAACTAGCACAATGTCGAAAATGCTTTATTTCACCACAGCAAATAACTTTTAAGAATTTTTTCTGAATAATAAATAATTATTTTAAAAAATTCTTAAAATATATTCGTATTATTAGATATAACATTCTATCAATAGTTTTTGATAATTAATGGTAGTTAAATCATAACTTCTTTTCATGATCGACTGCAGTTTACTTATAGATTTATTAGCAAATATTTTTACGAGGTTTAAAATAATTAATTTCCAAATGGTTAGAAAATTTCGTTTTGAACGGGAATGAAAACAATGATGCTTCTTGATAAACTGCATTTTAAGGAATTCAACATCATTAATTATTGGAAAGGTCACTAAAGAACAGAAACTTTGGTAGTGTTATTAATTAAAATATACTCTTCTTATTAGAAGATACAATTTATTAATTGATTTTGATAATTAATAGAAAGTAAATAATGATTCCTATGCACTATAACTTTCCGATTTCATTATCGATTTGTTAGAAATTTTTTTACGAAGCGGAAAACAATACGCTTTCAAATGGAATGAAGATTTTGCTTGGAACGAAAGTAAAAATAATCATGTTCTTTGAAAAGTTAGAGATTAACCAATTGAACGCCATTCATTATTAGAAATGTCGCAGAAGATCAGAAACTTCTTAATTTATAAGGAGGAAACTTCCCAAGAAATTAAAATTTTTCTCTATTCCAAAAAACTGCAGATTTGTGGTCATGAGAAAAGTATTTTGTTTTGACTCAAATCTAAGGGACACAACACGCAAATTAAAAACATATTTTCTCGTATATTTTCTTACTGTGTGTGGTAAACTAACATGTTGAACAAGTTGAAAATTAAATCTCAGAAAAAATATTTCTCTGAAAATCTCTTTTGCCATAAGCATACATCGATATATTTTTCATGTTGACGTGTTTTTTTTAAATAGTTTCATTTTCAGAAGGTGGGCTTAATTTCACAGAATTAATTTAAATTTTAAAATTTGAAGCTTCTAGAAAAGCTTTAGGACTTGGAATTTTTAGCCATTGACTTAAAATTCCAAGATTGAATCTGAGAATTAAAGTGAAATTTCGAAATGAAAATCTGATTTTAAGGATATTTTGATATAGTAATATATTATTTACCAATTTCATATTCATTAAAAATTGCTGTTTAAGCAATATCATTTATGCTTTCACTAAATTCTGTATATATATTACCCTCTGAAATGGCTAATTAAGCCTTCAGGCGCTTTTCTTCATGATTTATTTTCTAAGCGAATTTTCACATAACATCAAAGTATCAAGCGGTGTTAGTATTAGACTCAAAACCTCCTTTATCTCCTATACGTGATTGGAAAATGTTCTTTTTTAACACATGAGTCTTCATCATTGGCCGTTTTTGCTGATATATTTGAACCGGGAAAACACAGTGATATATTTTTGAGTGGGAAAATCAAGATGATGTACAAAAAACAGTGTTTATCTTTGAAAGTTGATTGTCATATATGGATAAGTATCTTTAACGCTTTAAGTTCAAAGGTGATACTTCGAGGAAATTTACGTATTATTCGTGATGAGCTAAACGAGAAAAGAGATAGTTATACAGCGTTTTGCAATTATGAAATTCAATGTTACGATGGATTATGGATAAATCTTCTGTAGAAAAACAAACCATGAAAGGATAAGTGATTTCAATCCTTATATCTTTTGATAAAATATAACATCATTAATAAAAGTAACTTTTTAATATTATGACTATGTAAATATGGCTCTTATATATTTCAATCAAATTTTGAGAATATGCAAACACGCTTTATATTCTGTTGTGTCAGCAGTCTTAACATACACAATGGACGAATTTTGATTTATTTTCAACAAGAATTTTTTACTAGCTTTTATTTTCAGCATTTAAAAGAAACTTTGACAAGAGTTTCTAAATTCCAAGAGACATACTAAAATATTATTAACTCACCGAAATATTAATAATGGTTAGTTCGATAGGAAAAGATTCAATCTATGCTTTATTGTATTTTTGTCATTTTTCCTGAAAGAAACAGTTTAAGCATGTTAAGCATTATGCTGAAGTTTTTGAAAAGCAACAAAGGGCATATTTTTAAAGGAGTAGTCACGATAAAGTTTTCAGTTAAAATTTTGACATTAACGTTAAGAATTTTTAGGCATGAATAAATGCATTTATGTTGTACATAAACTGTTTTATAGGCTTGAAATGATAGAAAATAAATAAATGCTTGAATAAACCTTAGTGAAATTATAAAATGTACAAGATATACAAAATAAATTACAAAGAAATCCGCTGTTGGCTTTATTTTCACTGCATGAAACTTATTAATCTGGAAGGGGAGATCTCGAGTCAGTGTTCCGGTAAAGTTATCACCCAAATGTTTTACAACAATAAATTTCCAACATATACTCTAAACCGAAAGTATTGCTGCTTGTTAGAATATTATTAACGTATCAGTCCTTAAATTTACTATTACTGAAAATTTTCAATAGATATCATTTATGCACTCTATGATGTTGTAAATATAAAGTAAATTTTATCTCTACAAGAGTAGGAGAAAGAAGGTAGGATGAAAGACTTCCACTTTCAATTGTTTTCATTTTATTAAAGTTGATAAAATAGAAATTCAGGTCCGCTGTCGGTGAGATTAATGCGTGCCGCTTATTATACCCACACACATACACACGTACGCACGCACCCACCCACGCACGTACCCACACACGCACGCACACACACAATTATCACAATACAAAACTCATTGTACTTAACCCATTACAGTAAGCTTTATAAAACGGCGAACCAATGTGAAATTGAAGTTTCAGCAAAATTGAGATTAAAAATAAATGACCATTACTTCTGTAGCAAATTCAAAAGAATATTATCTAATCTCGTTGCTGGTATCCTCGTGTCGTTTCTGGAACGTCATCTAGCATCGTTGCTGGTTGCTGAACATTAGATGAAGGATGAGATTATAATTATAATTTCCAGTTTCTATTTAATCAGCATTGATGAAACTGCAATTCAGGCCTGTTGCTTGATAAAACTGAGTTATCAATGACAGAAGAAAACTGCGTGTAGCCAATTTTCTACCGTAGGGTGTTATGCTGCAACTGAAGCATCACTATGTGAGTATTTNCAATTTTCTACTCTAGGGTGTTATGCTGCAACTGAAGCATCACTATGTGAGTATTTAACAGCCAATTTTCTACTCTAGGGTGTTATGCTGCAACTGAAGCATCAACTATGTGAGTATTCAACAGCAATTGTTAAAAATATGTCAAATGGTAGCCTTAGGAAAATTTAGCCTATTTGAGAATGGTACCGGTTAATTAATTGAAGTATTTCTTTAGTAAATTCAAAATAGCACCATACTTGAATTGTTACAGGAATTGTAAGGACGAATACGCAGATTTTGCATATAATACTCTATTCATAGTGGAACTAAAATATCTGTCTACATGATTTCTTACACATTTCATACAGTCTTTTAAAATTCGACCCATAATGGATGCAATATTTTTAATTTATAGGGGTTACGTTTCGTTACATCTTTCTTTCTATGCAACTATTTTTATATTTGGCTACAAAGTTTTTGTTATATCATCGAGTTGAGCATAGTTAACAAAAGGTTATCGCTTAATTTTGCTCTGATAATATGTGTAATCATAATTCATAATAGAAAAAATATATGTCATGAATTTTAATGTTCTAAAATCAATTATACATAATTAAATTGGAAACACTATAATAAAGTTTTAATGATTATAATTTAAAAGTAGGCACTTTATTATTTCATTAGGACATTCATCAACTGAGTTTAGATATAAATAAAAAAAATTAGAAAGCTAGAAAGATAAAAAAAAGCAAAATAAAACATCGGTTTTGAGATAACATTTTAAATGAAACTGTTTTCAAGAAAGCTTTCCATTTGAAGAAACAGATTTATTAAAGAGAATTTGTAAATTTCCCATTATTTGAGAGGATTGTTGAAATCAGCTGGCTTGATCATGCGGGCGATTTAGCTTGTGGAAATAGTAATGTTGAAGAAATTCTATTATACAGTTCTCCTTTTCAAAGCAGTAACATTCTCAACTAAAGTTCACCTTATCGAGCTGTATAAAGAAGGATATAAGGGAGAAAATCTAATATGTGATCTTATAATATAATGGGGTTTATTTTGCATAAAAAGAAAAAATCCTCCCAGATACCTTACTTTGAATAGACGTTTTCGAATGAAGAAATTCGGCAATAAATTTGAATACAGTATACCTTTAAAAAGATGCAGACTACCAATAGTTTATGGATACTGCAAAGAATTGAACGGTAAAATGCAAAATTCACAATATTATATGATATGGTACGATAACGTATAATGTTGTATAATATCGAACAATAATGTAAGTCATGTTTTGCTACTTGGGACAACTTTCATTGCACAGGGGTAAAACATTGTTAGCATTTAGTTTGTGTCTTGTTATAATACTAACTATATATTTTCATTCTAAAAAACAGATAGTAATGTATTAATTTATAACTCGTGGCATTTACTAACATTTAGTATAAATTTAATTATAGTGGGATGGAGGTTCTTCTACATACGGAATTTGCGAGTATATGTTTTTTTTTAAATTATTATTATAAATATATTGCTTTGATTTTATGAAAGGAATTTCAGCTAACTCAACATGTCAATGTCTCAATGGAGAAAAGAAATTTCTTTTTCCTAAACAATTTCACAAAATAGTTTGACAAAATGCGGCTTAATTCAAGCGAATACATTACTTTATATGAAGTAATTTAACAGAGAAGGACATAAAAAAAGAAATCCAGAAAAAAACATTCTTTCTATTTGAGATTTATTCTTAGTAAACGAATATAATTTTGCCTAAGAATTCCGTTGTATACAAAGTATAAACTAATAATTGTAAAATCATGCTTGAACGAATAAGGCTACTGTGACCGTGACCATTGCAGTGACCGTGAGTTATCGTCTCAGGCTAATAGTAACGAGCCTAGACCGAATTTTCGAAGTCAGAGGATTTATCTCAAAAATCGTGAGAAATACCGAAAAAACATTAGATGAAAAAGGTGATTAACTAAATATAAGTTTTATGGGTATGGAGGAAAATTCCATAGCATACAAAGTATTAAACCAATAATTGTAAAGTTAAGCTTGAACGAATAAGGCTACTGATAAAGAACTAAGATCTATACACATTATAGTGACCGTGAATTATCGTCTCAGGCTAATAGTAGCTCGCCTAGATCGAATTTTCGAAGTCAGGGGATTTATCTCAAAAATTCTGAGAGATACCGAAATAATATCAGCAAACAAACCAAACTCAAACTGAGTCTCACGGTAAATTAGACTAAAAATAAAAATCATTTGTTACAACCATCTCCACTGACTTCAACGTCACCAATCAGGACTTCATGTCACAAGACATGAACATAAATATAGGTTTTTTCTCAATATCTAAAAAAAAGTCTAAAGTCAAACTTAGGAATGATGAAGCCCAGGAACAGGACAATATCTCTACTTCAAACACCTCCCAAAAACGACCTTCAACACTATCTCCAACGGAGACCTTCTACACAACTCAAGAAGAACTAAGAAAAAAGAAAAGAGAAAAAAATCTCTGGGTACCACGGGACTGGAACACCCGATATCCACCTAAAGAAGGCGGACCCCTGTGTGTGTGTGTGTGGGGGGGTACTTGGAACAGTCGGGATTTCGACCCTTTTGGGGATTCTGACTTGACCCAAACCCTTGAAAGTTAATAAATAACATTTTATCAAGTAATTTGTACAACAAGAGATATTATACAAATGAAAAACACAAAATACGGTTATTGAATAATTTAATGTGGATAATAACAGTAAGGTGGGCACGTAGCAATTTCAAAATTTCTAATTATTTTATAGCTGCATATAGAGGATCATTCTAAACCAAATAAGCGATAATTTTTACTTTTGCAACTTTCTTTCCTGCACATTTCTACTTAATTTGAATTGTTTTGTTTTTGTTAGTAAAGAGTGAATGGTTTGCGACTAACTCTTCAATCACTTCTTTATGTGCTAGAATTTTTAAATCTTATAATATCGCATGTTTTCTATCACGAAAGACTCTTTTAATATTTTCAGAACTTATTTACCAGGTATTCGATTAATTTAATTAAATTTGGATTTCAAACGCGTAACGACATCTAGTAGTGAATTTCAGCAAAAAAATTATCAAAAGAATTCATTACATTCTTAATAATGCATAATAAATTAAAGGCTAAAAACTGAAAATAATTTTTAAAAATTACCTTTCAGTACATGTGTCTTTATTACATTTAATTGATTCTGGCATAGTTCTTCAGATAAACTATAACTTCTAAAATTCACCACTAGAGGCGTCTTGATCAGTTGGAGATGAAACTGCATGATCACCTCATTAAAGATAGATATTGCTTTCATAAATCTAATTTATCAGTACACACGTAATACCGCGGCTGCATAATTATCTACCGCATGTATTATTCCATTGCAAATTACTCCACATTATTAAATTTTAACTCTCTTTATCGAAGACTCAGATAATTTAAAAGGAAGCTCAGGAATGGGAAATTTCAAACTAAAGTATCCAGTATCTTATAAGCAAATGGAGTTCCTTTTACATAAATGATGTGCTACTTTTGAAATCCTTTTTTAGAAAGCGCAATTTCAAGTTATCAGCAAGAAATTCGAATACAATGTCCTTTAAAAGTTGCAGAATATCATTTCACAGGTGTCAAACCTTATTAATATTTACGGGTTTGTTCTTGTTTCCAGGTTATCTAAAATGGAACTAGCCAAACTTTATGATCTTTGTTTGTCAACGTATAAGCGTCATTCCTTCAGAACACTACTGAATAGTCTTTTGCCACATGATTTATAGATAAATATCTGAAAGTTGTAACAAGAGTCTCCCGGAAATGTTTGACAAATAAATGGGAAGAATGCTTGAAAAGTTAAAAGGCCAGTGACGTTCGTCTATTATGAGAAAATCTAACTTCAGCTGTATATATCTTGCAACACGTTGTATAGATAATGTACAAACTTAGAAACAAATTGATTTATTTTTTATAGTAAGACGTATTGAATATTTCATTTCAAAGGAATCTGATTCATATTAAGGAATGTTCTTCTACTTTTATATAATTCTATATTAAAAATATTCATTTTCTCTCTTCACTTTTTTGAAAGTTTCATACATACTTGAATACAGCTACACGCAATTATCTGATGTTCTACAAAAGTTTCGAATATAGAAAAGCATTAAAAAATATTATTAAATTTTATATACATTAAAATGTTTGAACGTAGTTAAAATTATATATTTTATTTATTTATCGTTGCCTTCAGTACTAATATTCTTTTAATTTTACGATATATAATTTATTTGAATGAAGAACTAATATTTTCTTTTCAGCTCTAAAGAAATTTCATTCAACTTTTTCTCTTCAAGTACGGCAATTTAACCTTCGGACGGACGCATCCACTCTGTGAGATGAAGTACCCATATTTTTGTGTGCCTACGTGCGGGTTTTACCGATAAAGGTGTGGGATCTCTAGTAGCTTCCTGGATCCCTACCCCTCATACTAGGGTGTCGTGGTTTTTTCTCTAATGCTCTTTTGAAGTACGTGAGGGGTACGTTAATCTGGTAGATAAGTTGCACCCGATTACGTTTATATTTATGTTTTCCAATTTTTTTCAATATTTCATTTCGTATACATTTGCCCAGACCCTAATTTAATGGTATTGATTGTATTTCCAATGTATTGTTTCAAAAATGTCGAATTGCTCCAAACTCTCCACTTCAACAGTTGTCATTGTTAAGGAACCTTACGGGAAAACAAGCGTCAACTCCTTCCTGAATTCCTGGACATTTTGTCAGCCGAAATTTCAAGGAACTACAAAAAAAGTTATTTAAAGACGCAAATATAGCTTTGTATGACCGAATAGTTCAGTTTGATAAGCTTTTCCTTAAGCCTAAGCAAAAGTTATTTTTTTTAATCTTGCAGATGAATTGCACCCGATAGTGTTGGCATTTGTATTGCGCCCGACCGAAAGGTTAACAAATAATTTCTTAATCTACATCCTTCTTTTTTTCACAAATTTTAAGGAGATAAGCAAATTTTTCTACCTGATGATTAATTATTTTCTTATAATTCATAATTCATTTTAATATAATGGATGACAAAGATTTTGTCACTCCATTCCTTTACTGCTTAATTTTAGAGGGATTTAATTTTTATCACTTCAATATATTTAATTCTGTTATAGCAGGGGGAAAATAAATGAAAATAAGGAAAAAAAACACAAAGAGTAAAAGAATGACAAAAATTTGTTAACATATTTATTCGTTTTCTGTAAAATGAGTTCTTTCTCAATTACTTATTTAAACGCACTAAAAATATTACCGTCCGTTATTCCTTACGATAACTTAATACCAAATAAAAAATAATATTTTATAAAAAAAAAATTGAATATTTACTGATCTGAATAATTTAACATCAGATTTCGCATGGTAATAATGTGGTAATTTGATCGTTTCATTCAATAACATCAAAATCAGGGAATGAAATAAATTTTAGTTGCATTACAAGCAAATAAATCTCAAAAATACCTTTTGAACATAGTACTCTAATGGACAAATATTAAAGTGGTTTTCCCTTTCTCAAGTCATTGAATGGTTAGATCTAGAATACTCTCCGATAACTGTGGTTTTACCTTTACATCACATCAGATATCGCCGGATACTATATGGTAAAAACTAAAGCTATTAACAGATGAGTTAAGCTGAGGCAGTGACCTCCTCTAAACTTTTTCGTATAATCTTAACACATGTGGAGAAAAAATAAGCTAAAAGGCAGTAAAACGAACAAGCGTCCCTAACGCAGTGGAGGGAAAAACTCTTGGGAATCGGTAGCTTGGGGGCGAAAGGCGTGGGTAGAAGCGAAAACGGTTAGCACAAGTGAATCGTGCAATTACGCAATAACGGCCTCTCGTCATTGTGTGATGAGAGAAGACAAATAGGCAATTTGAACAACTTTCTTTCGACAGATTGTAACGAAAATTAGGCACAGATCTATAATTAATGCTAGCAGGCCTCATACCAATTTTTATTTATCAAAATCGTAGGGTTTACGAGTTATAATGTTTAGAAGTATGCGATTATACAGACAGACAATCAACTCTTTGACGGATTTGATCCAAAATTTGATACGGACTTATATTCTTCATGATAAAACTGTGTATCAAATTTTATCTATTTAGCTATTCAAGGTTTTGAGTTATAGTGCTCACATGAACGCGGATAGACAGACAGACAGACTTTCCGTAGACGGATGTTGTTCAAAATTTGATAGAAACCTTTTGTGTTACAGTGTTCACATGAACGCGGATAGACAGACAGACAGACTTTCCGTAGATGGATGTTGTTCAAAATTTGACAGAAGCCTACACATTATGTGTGAAGATCACATACCAAATTTCAATCCTGTAGCTCTAATAGTTTTCGAGTTATCGTGTTCACAGACAGACAGACATAATTCCAAAATTGTGTTTTTTGGATTCAGGGAGGTCTAAAACGTGGAGATTCGTCAAAATCTCGAGTTCGAATTTTTTGACGATTACAATACTTTCTTTTTATATACTTCGTGTGCGGTAAAGTGAAAAACAGATGGATTGGTTATTCCGTGTTTGGGTAGGGGGGGGGGACTGAAATCTATAAGGTTTCGTGTTATACCATTTGCACCCGTTCCTACAAAGAGCAAAAACTTTTCCTAACGTTCATGAGGAAATGGCTAATAAATGAAAAATTAATTCATATTTTTTGAAGTATGGCGGAAATATAAAATTTATATGCACAAAATATATCGCGGTAATGTAAAAATAAACAAAAATAGATAGAAGTTGTTTTCTCGGTATTTAAATTTCGTTTGACAAACTATTCAATTCCATGTGAAGAACAGTTATTTCGAAAAAAATTATGAGAAGCTTAAAACGGAAATTATTTTATAAGATTGTAATTAACTATATTACATTTTAGAGTTAAAAAAATTGCAAATAATAAAGATTATATTCTTCATATTTATCCTTTTTAAAAAATTTTAATTTATGTAAGATTTTTAAACGATTAATAAAAGATTAATAAATTGATTATTTCATAGATTCCCTAACAGTTTTCAAAATGCATTAACATTAATTTTATATGTGTGCATATAATTAAGATAATAAAGGCTAGCGAAGTCTTCTAGCATTTATATTTAATGTATTTTTCTAATAATCAATGGTAAGAAGTGAAGCGCAATGCATCTTTCTTAGGCATAAGAAGATAATACCACTTTAGTAAAAATCTATTAATTTTTTCGACAAGCAAATGCTTTTTTCTGCTCATTTATTATGTAGTAATCCTCTTTCGTTCAATTATTTTTTATATTTCTAATTTATGTTCAAAAGATTTTCTTTAATATTGTTTGCACACATTGAAAAAGAGAAAAAAACTTACGTTTTCTTCAAATTATTAGCTGCTTTAAATAAAAACTTTCTTTAAAAAATTATGCAAACGATCGTTTACATTTTCTGTTTGTCAAATTTAATTTTCGACATTAAACACGGACTTTTTTCTTGACTTCGTGCATGATGTATTCATTATAATTTGAAACATACTTTGTAAAAGTTAATTAAAAAAAAGATTTCGCCAATTCTGGGAAACTAGTAAAATAACGTAAAACTGTGCATATATAGTTAATTAAAAAAATTTAATATAATCTCGTTCCAGAACAAGTTATATTACTAACGAAGTAGGACATTTCTTGATTTATAACTATGCGAAAATTTTGAAAAATTACTTTGAAAGTTTTGAAAAATGTTTGAAAAGCTTGTTCTAAAATAAATGTAAATTGATGAATGATATTGAAAATGTATTTAGTAATTAAATAATAGATAAAATATTTTATTTTTGTATCTTTCATTAATTTATGAAACAAATAAAATAAATTTAACATTTAAATAAAATTATAATAACACGCACTTCAAATAAATTTGGCATTATCGCCGATATTGGAATATAAATTATGAATCTAATATATGACATTCTCATTATTTTATGAACAAAATACGGAGTTTGCTTTCGAATACGTGTAACTCTTCAAAATCGTTAATAAATTATGATAAATAATTTTCTTCATTGATCAAAAATAATAATATTCCTCAGAACACAGTGCTAGCGACCAACTTGAGTTTTTTAAAGTAATAAATTGTCAAATTTGATATTTTAGTTAATGCGGTTCAGAGTTAATGGTTGGCAAAACTTGATAATCCAACATTTCCGTATTTTTTAAGACTAAGCAATAATAAATAAAATTCCATAAATAATTAAATACCTCTTAAATAAAAAAAGTCGTTTATTGTCCAATACTAATTATAATTTCCGACAATTTATTTCTTACTACTAATGGAATTATTACATTAGATGTGAAATGCTTTTTTAATATAACTGAAAGCAATTATTTTGTAATTTATCGCATAAACTTAGTTTTAGAAAGATTTTCAATAAATAAGAAAAAGTGTCTAATGAAAAATTTATGCAACCTCTTTTGAGAATAATTTATTAATCAAATTTTAGGTATTCCTCTCTGCATTATGCAATAATGTTTGTTTCTCAAATTGCTTAAGGTTTTTTTTAACAGTTTTAGTCTCATTCGTAAATAAAAATTTCTCACAGAATATAAGAATCAGAATCGATTATGTAAACTAAATTTTTCCCCGAAAGTATTTTCGCCACAAATTTTAATATTTTGGGATAACAACATGTTTATTTTCTTCTGAACAGAATTTTTATGGATATTAATGACAGAAAATACTTTGCTTTGTAATTTTCTTTTGATTAATAATAATCTAATTAATGCACAAAATGGAACTGAATTCTGTCTAAAATATATGGTTTGAATTTGAAAATGCTCCAGAGTTTGAACGCGTCATTTGTTCTTTCAAACATTCAGTTGAATTGGTTGCTGGATCGATTTATTTTTTGTAGTTTTAAAAACAGTTAAGGGAAAGGAGGGTAAGATTACGCAGGGATTTTTTCCCTGTTTGCAACAGTGCAAGCAGAAGCAAGTGTGATCATATCAACGTGCGTGTTTTCAGCTATCTCAAGAGACCGCCATAATTATTTTCTTCCTTGCTGTCTTTCATTTATTAGGTAATATATGATTTCGTTATGTCAGCATGTAATTTTTCTCTGAGGAAATCTTAATTTTTTTGTAAATGAAGGACTAATGCTTTCTTTCAAAGTAAATATTATTATGAGGTTTGTTCCCTTCCGAACAACGTGGCCACGTTAGAATTTAACTTTAGTGAATTCTACGCCCATCTATGGACGATTTAGAGAAACAATACATCGGCGGCTAAGAGTACACACAGACCAGATATGCGTACTCTTATCCGTTCTGTAATTTGAAGCAGCCATTCCAACAAAACTTTGCATTTTATTTTATCATTATTATTATTATTATTATTAAAAAATGATATTGGGTTAATAATCTGAAGAGCTGTTGTCTGGAGAAAAAGTTTCCAGTCCGTAGAAATCCAAATAATGAGGGAGCAATATGACTAGGCTGCGAACAAACATATGATGATGATTGGATCCAGTGTGGATTATGTAAGGAGTGGTGGCATGAGGAATGTTGCAGTTATGAAGGCAGTGGAGCATTTGCATGCTACTACTGCTAAATTTTCAGGGTGCGTACTCTTACCCGCCACGTCGGGTTAAGTACGCACAGTTTAAAAATATCTTTTTGATAAGATTGCTCTCACTAGAAATCATATTGCATATTTTTTTTAATACTTTAATAAATAAATAAACAAAACCTCTAAGAAAGTAAAAATAATAATTAATGTTTTCCGAAAGAGACCAACTGGGTTTGGGTCGCACAAAACTTAGGACATAGACTTTTATGCTATAATATGAAATTTAAATATTCAATAAATAAACGAAAGAATGTTATTATGGAAATTTTTTTGAAATACTGCATAGCATTTTACATCAAATAAGGAATAATGCATATGTGATCCATCCAATATTGTCTATGGAAATGTGCAGCCTATATGTATAGTTAAATTAGAAGATTAAACTATTCAATCCTTTAAAGGTATTTACTTCTTCTAAATACGAATGACAAAACCAGAACAAACGCTTTGTGTAGCTAATATTCGACACCAGATGGCAAGGAATTGCTGTTGGTTTTTAATAAATCTGTTATTTTCATCTGTTTATGCTTCTAGACAAATGTTATCTTCATTATTGATATGCAGTCTTTCTTGAAAATGTTGTCAGAATGAACTTTAATTATTGAAATTAATTCGAAATTTAAAGCAGTCCTATTTCACATGAGTGATTTTAAAATATTATTTGATTTATATGAAATTTTGAAAGGACAAAAAGGAAGCTTTCAGTAGATCAAAAAATTAATGAAATAGTTTTTTCTTAAATGCGCTAATACTCAGTGTTAGTATATCGATTTCTAAATCAATTTCAGAAACGAGTAACTAAAACATAAGGAAGGAATTTCTTTCTAATCACTTGATATTAAATTCAGTTCTTAAACTATAGTATAAAAGTGTGAATGAAACATTCTTCATTAACTTTAAATAACAACTTAAATTCTAAACGAATTTTTAAAGACATTAGAAACTGTATAATGAGTAGTTTTCGTAATACCGAGTTGTTGTAACTAAATATAAAAATTTACTAAATTATTTCAATCAATTTCGAATTACGGGAGATATCGCCTCTGCCGAATCAAAATGTCGTATGTCAAAAGCCATATACATCAAAATATGCATTATTTTGGATGTAACAGCTGGAATCATTAGCGAAATGCGGCATTTTGTTACAACATATAACAATTTGTGAGCAAATGCAGCTAACCTATATATGTGTTTTGCGTCAGTAAAATATTTTGGCAATTTTGACACACGCCATTTTGTTCATACAATTCGATACAATTAATTGCTTCAGTATATTTACAATATTATTTCTAATTTGTGGTAGAGAAGGCTATTTTTCTCAACATCTAAACAAAATTAGTATTTAAATGCCGAAGATCTAAATAGAAAATTTAGAAGACTTCCAATTCTTATCGCGTTATTTGACACATTCAATTTATCTTTCGGTAAAATCAATAGTTTAGAACTAAATTTTTAATTTATTAATGATCTAAATTTTTAATTTATTATTAATTTTAATTATTGATGCAGGATGTTGTCAGAAACATTGAAAATAATAAAGTTAATTCTTCACCCATAATTTATTTTTTATAGGTTGCTGTTTATGTTACAAATGAAAATAAAATAAATAATAACTCATACAATAGAAGCCTCAGAACGGCCTCCTTCGCTGTTAAAGGGAAACTTTTATACCGTCCTGGACCGCCTCGCTCGGTGACAAAGGGTTAAACCCATTGAGAAACTTCTGCAATTATGATTCCTTTCTTCATCGTGAATTAGTATATTTACTTCCTTATGTATAAGACTTAAACAAAAACTTATTTGTATAAATAATTCAAAACTTAGGAGGATTTTAAAAAATTGTTCAAATAAGTATAAATATGTACTAGTTTAAATTTAACGAAACTGCAGGCCCCTTTAAATATGTGCTAGTAAAGTTATAAAATTTTTCATTTATGATACCGCTTACCATTATCCACATTGCCAAAGACTCGTACAGAAACATGCTACTCCCTGCATTTCTCACATTCTTTGAAATATTCCTTGAATTATTTGTACATCCTGTTCAAACGTTTCAGTTTATTCCCCATAGAAATCATCTAGATTTCACCATAAACGATGCAAGGGACCGTGAAAAGTAATGAATTTTTATTTTCATATTACAGCTGAAATCGCCAAAATCAGAGAGCGTGCCCTATACTAATTGGAAGTAATGATTTGATTTATATTTACATTAAAATTTCTCAACTGTCGCAGCAAACGAGATCAAAGCAACATTCAGTCTGTTGGAAGAATGATTGAAATGGGAATCGCTTACTAGTTTTCTGTTCTGCAGACCAGTGAAAGCTTCTGCTCTGTGATTGTTGAATCCAATTTTAAGATTAAATATGAATGAATGCTTTTATTTTATTCAAATCCTTCGCAATTTGCTTAGAATTGTTTTTAAAATGCATGATTAGTTCTCCATAACTGTAATGCAATACTTTTATTATTAAATAATAGCAGCCTTCGGCGACCAGCTAATTCGCCGTGAAAATAATTTCAGTTAAATTTCTTATGCATAATTTGATATTCATGATTCTTTAGCTCTTTAAACCCGAGGCGACTTTTTACATCTAGCTTCTTTAATACCGGGGCCTTTTGGGAGGAAGCGACATGAATTGTACTCTCTCAACCTGGGTGGTCATTTACCCCGCTCCTGCTATAACCTTCCCTTAAGGCGCACGTAAATGGGTTGTAGCTTGCAAGGATAACTGGGCCCCCTACCTGGCTTATCTCCTAAGCGATCTCAGAACCTCATCTCCCCTCAAAAGAAGCCAACCACCTCAGACCGGCCTTTTTCGCTGTTAAGGGGAAATTTTTAGACCACCTCGCTCGGTGTTAGAGGGTTTTAAGGGAACTGGAATGTTTTTGACAACGAAAACTGTCAAATTGTCAGTTGTAAACAGAGGGGATTCTGTCCAAGTAAAAAAGGGGATTTTGTCCAAGTGAAAAAGGGGATTTTGTCCAAGTAAAAAAGGGGATTTTGTCCAAGTGAAAAAGGGGATTTTGTCCAAGTGAAAGAGTTCAGTCAAGTAAAGGGGGGATTTTGTCCAAGTAAAGGGATTTTGTCCAAGTAAAGGATTTTGTCCAAGTGGAAAAGAGTTCTGTCCAAGTAAAAGGATTTGTCCAGATGAAAGGGATTTTGTCCAAGTGAAAAGGGATTCTGTCAAAGTAAAGGATTTGTCCAAGTGAGAAGGGATTTTGTCTAGAGTGGAAAAGGGGATTTTGTCCAAGTAAAAAAGGGGATTTTGTCCAAGTGAGAAAGGGGATTTTGTCCAAGTAAAAAAGGGGATTTTGTCCAAGTAAAAATTATATTTGAACTAAAATATTGTGCATATAGAAAGAATCTGATGCTTTCAATAGAAAGTAGCTTAACAAACACTTGTATCTTAAGATATTTCTTTTTCAATAGCAATTCGAAAATGTACTCTGACAGAACCTATAAGAGACATATATTCACATTGGTACACTCAGGATAAAAAATTCTGTCTAAAATTACACAAAATTAGAATGATATACGAAGGAAAGGTTAATACTTACATTGAACTTATTTTCGTTATACAGTCGAACCGCGATATAGCGAACCCGGTATATAACGAATCCTTGGTTACAGCGAACCTTTTACATGGTTCCAATTGAAGCCATATGCTAATTATGTATTTTCATACGTTTACAACGAACAAAAAACGCTAGAACTCGTTTATAGCGAACTGAAAATTTCTAAAACTTCAAACTTTTCACTTCCCCAAAGAGACACTCTTTACTAATTGTGCTGAAGTCATTCCAACCTCTACAGGAGTTACCTCTTTTGCATGAAATACTCTCGTCCAGGGAACACATTCCTCGCCTATAGGACTTTTGTTAGAGTCGCTGCTAACCCCATAAGTGGGACAAAGGAACAACAGGCAAGGCTCTTAACAGTTTCTATCTACCTTCCTCCCCCGGGGGACACCTGGCCTGGTGTCAACCAGGGACGGGAGGGGGACTTTCTGGTCAGACGACCTA
Organism: Araneus ventricosus; assembly: GCA_013235015.1. Lineage (NCBI taxonomy): Eukaryota > Metazoa > Arthropoda > Arachnida > Araneae > Araneidae > Araneus > Araneus ventricosus. The sequence goes on from BGPR01002980.1 coordinate 101,402, forward strand.
GGAGCAATCACGTGTTTTCTCTGCCATTTCAGTTTAATTACTTATCATTCTGTGAATTTTCAGTGACCATGGCTAACGTTGGCAAGCGAAAAACTTTTTCTATCGAGAATAAAGTTAAGTTTATTCGAAAATTACAAAACGGCGAAAGTCAATCAGCCATTTGTAAATAATTTTCCCTATCTAAATCAACTGTAGCCACTATCTGGTAGAATCGTGACTCTATCATCTCTGCATATGAAAAAAACATAAACGTATGCAAGAGGTTGCGAAAGGCAGAAAAAGAAAATGTGACAGAGGCCCTATTAAAGTTTTTAAGTGGTTTACTCAACAGAGGAGTAGAAATCTTCCTGTAACCGGCGCCATTCTTCAGGCAAAGGTTAATGAATTTGCAGAACTTTTTGGAGAAAAGAGCTTTGTTTATTCCAATGGATGGCTGGATAAGTTTAATAAGCGGTATAACATTAGGAGCGGCAAAGTGAAGCCGATAGTGTTTGTTCTTCCGATATCAATCACTGGATGGAAAATGTTTGGCCGGACGTTATTCGCAATTGCGATGAAAATGACATTTTCAACGCCGATGAAACAGGTTTGCTTCACAAGCTCACTCCAAATAAAACTTTAAAGTTCAAAGGAGAAAAATGTGTCGCTTGTAAACTCTCAAAAGTAAGGATAACCATTCTGGTATGCACCAATATGAATGGTTGAGAAAAACAGAAGCTGACTGTTGTCGGAAAATCTCAAAAACCAAGGTGCTTCAAAAATGAGAAGAAACTCCCGGTGGATTACAAGTCAAATAAAAAGGCTTGGATGACGTCGGATTTATTCCAGAAATATCTCCGACAGTGGACTAAGGAAGTAGCTAAGAAAAAGAGGAAAATCGTTTTATTAATATATAATTGTACTGCCCACATTGAGCCAAGCAACTTACAGTCGATCAAAGTAGTCTTTCTCCCACCCAACACTACATCAGTTTTGCAACCGATGGATCAGGGAGTAATCCGCAGCCTGAAGTGTCATTACCGGAAGCAGCTCATCTTGCCCATTTTGGAATACTATGATGAAAACAAGGACTGTGACATTTCTCTTCTTGACGCTGTTGTTTTACTCGAAAAGCCTTGGAGATTGGTAGCAGAATCGACTATCAGAAATTGATTTAGTCATGTTGGGCTTACGAAAACACAGCAGACGGCGAGGAAGATGACAACCTTTTCCTCTCCAAATGGCTAGAAAAGCACGGAGTGAATGCTTTTTCGCAAAACGAACACGAACTTTTCGAATGTTGTGACGACGATGGCATTACATCTGGGGAAGTGAGGGGGGAAGATATCGCGGCATTAGTAAATGAAAAAACAGCTCTATTGTAGATTCGTCTTCAGATATGGAGGAAAAACAAGACGAACCAGGGCCTTCAATTGCAGATGCAAAAGCAGCTACAAACGTTTTGAACAATTTTTTTGCCACAGAAAACATCGACGAACGTGTTGTGGACCTGTTTTAAATGGTGGATAAAAAATTGACGATTTGTATATAAAATCGAAAACTTTTCAACCAAAATTAACATCGTTTTTCAATGTAGTGGATTAGCAAATAAGTAACAAAAGGTAAATGTTTAGTTTGATCATTATTGAGTATATTATTTAATACTTTATTTGTCCCTAATTACTAACGAAAATATTGTTATTAAAAAGTTTATTATAGAAGTAGTATTTTAGCATGTTAGGGCATTTTTTGCAAATACGGATATAGCGAACCTCGGTTGAATCGAACTTCTGAGTCGGTCCTTTGAGGGTTCGTTATAAAGGGGTTTGTCTGTAATACAGTTGAAATAAAAATTAAAAAAAAAATATTGAATCTCATATAACTAGAAAATCTCAAAAATCCGTGATATTTTTTAATTAAAAATAGGGTCTTAAAATGATACTACTGCTCAGAAATGTATAAAATAAGGTTTAACAGGTGCATAATGGTTATAAGTATTAAAATATAAATTTCACACATATGCAATGAAAATAAATTTTTCTATGTTTACCTAAATTCGGAAAAAAAAATGTTTTGGAAAAACTGCAAAAACAAATTTACAGACAAAACTTTGTTTATAGTTGTTTACATTTTTAAATTTTAATTTAATGTCTGTGGGCATTTCAAACCTGTAAATCAGGACGGCTCGAAAAAAATCGAAGTTTCTTAGTTCTTTTTGCGGTAGTGCGGAAAAGTTGTAAACTCCCATCATTAAAAAGTGTACAAAATCTTATAACTCTGAATTGATGTCTTCTGTCGCTTCAATGGGCCGAAAGTTGTGAAAATTGGACTAAAAATGGTAAAAATTCAAAAATTAATAAATAATCACAGATTACGTTGATCGATTTGCGGTAGTGTTTAAAAGTTACTTTTTCTTAACAACAACACCTTTACAAAATTTTAGAATAATAGAATAATAACTTCTGTGGCCTCAAGGGCACTGAATTTTGAAAATTTAAGTTCGAGTTTTTAAATAAATACACGTTTGACTTAACTCACTATAATGAAAGCAGAAACTTTATTCAACCTTTAAAACATACAAATTGCAAAAGCAATGTTGATTATAATCTTTTTTGGACTCAAATATTGGCATGTGTTTTCTGGATTCTAGTGTAGCTCTAATAAATCCATACCTGTTCTTTGGTCCAACTGTTTTTCTGGAGGCTTCATTGACGAGTTTCATAATCCTCTCAACTGCTTCTGTGTGCGAAGGAAATTTAATAAAGTCTCAGCCGTCCATTGGCACATTGTCCTGTATCATCTTTAGAAGTTCACTAGCTGTTATGCCCGGCGTTTCTCGGGATTAAAATACTTTCATGTCTAATATTTTTGATCTTAAAAACTACTTTTGTATAGAAAATTACAATACCCAAAATACTTTTATCTTCTGAAACGTTTTATAATTAAAATGAGAATATCAATTTAACCAAACTACTTTTAAAAACCGCAGATAGCTCATTTTCTCCATAAGTTCTTAATATTTGTTGCATAGGTGCTTCAAATTTTCTTCATAAATCTTGCAGTGTAAGAAAGATTTTAACGGATGTTTTTGGACAATTAATTCATAGCAAATTTTTAATTAAGAAAAGCGCTGAAATAAATATGAATAAAAAATAATAAAATTAGTCTTCATCCTGAATTATTCTAATATGATATAGCAACAGTTCTTTTTATGTATTCTTGTTCTTCACCAATAAAAAAAAGTGTTATAAATTGTAAATTTTATACATAATTTAATTTTTGAAAAAATTTTAAAATGAGGGGTAGGAATTGAACGAAATGAAACTTGTGTCATGAAAAACTAATTTTTAACTTTAAATATGTGTAAAAATAGTTTTTGTGACATAATACATATTTTCGAAAAATATCACGGAAAATGCTTAATTTCTTCTTCTCTTCCTTAATTTCCAATTAACTGAAATTTTAATAAGATTTGGGGCTTTTAAAAGTTGACGGTTGACTCTCTTCTTATATAAAACATATTTATAAAAATAAGAAAATATTTCAGAAATAAAGGTATATTAGTTCAAAGTCTAACCGTTGCCTAGCAACAGAGTAGCTATAAATTTGCGTTATTTCAAAATCATCTGCAGGTAATTAACAATTTAATAAATCTTAAAAAATTATAAAAATTGAAGGAAGCATGTGACAGACATAAATTGGTATCATTATAAAGGTAAAAGATTGAGGTTTAAGATGGTGTAAAAATAATTTTAGAGAGATAATTTGCGCCGAAGTTACTGCGGGAAACGGTTTCGGTTAATTTCTAATTAACTGACTTTTAATTAACATTTACACTGAAAAGTTGAAAGTAATCTTCCTCTTGTTTTAATTAATAAGTGTGCAAAAGTTTGATTGAAATCAGTGCCGTGGTTTAGGAGGATATGTGGAACATACATACATACATATCCACAATGATTTTTATTTATATTAAGATGAGAACTGGAGTCGATGTGACATAACAAACTTGTCAGTCAACGACATCAAAGTAGTCTGTATCTCTAAAGTTAATAGCAGGAATAACTAATCTATGAAAACAATTTCTATCTGGTCAGTTTCCCTTGCCTTAATAATTCGCCGAGCTGCAAGGGTTCTAATATGATATCTCTCATCAGTTAACATGGCCGAAAGGAAGTAAACGTAAAGCCGCAAAGTAAACGCTGGGAGAAATTACTGGTTCAATTACATCACGATACTTCTTATGCGAGAAGATGAGCAGATGAAATGCAAAAAGCGTTTTGAACCGTCCTTTATGAAATTATAAACCTTAATTCTGAAATGGCAAGTATAGAAAACATTATCAATAAAATGTCGAAGCTCTGAATAAAGATGTTATGTATAAGAAGTTTACATTCTATTATCATAATTATTTCTTTACGTATATTTTTCTTTCGTCGCAAATGACACATTAACTTTTAAATACCAGTCATGAGTATAATTCCACTCTTGGAGAAATTTAAATAGAAAGTATAAGACACTTTTCCAAGTTTTTTATGTGGCTTAGGCTTCTTTCGTAACATTCTTTCATTTATCTTGACTTTTATCATGTTGGCAAAGATCATATTTGTAATCGATTTTTCATTCATTTCTGAAGTGCTACAATTTTAAAAATTTGTAAACTTGTATTTCCTTGACGAGAACACACTTTTTAATTATTTTCAGAACTTAATTATTAATTAATTGACTAATCTTAATTGAATTTTTATTCCATACGAGTGGTGACACCTGGTAGTAAATCCGCGAAAAAAAATCGCTTGCAGAATTCCATTATATCCATAATAATGAATTATAAGACTGAAACTTAGAAAATAATTAAAACAAAATATCTACTTTTTAGTAAACTAATAAAAGTTTTTTATAAATATTATTTTAATTAAATTAACAAAGATGAGCAGGTGAAATGCAAAAAAGTGTCTAGCACCGTCCTTTATGAAATGATAATTCTTAATTCTGAAATGGCAAGTATAGAAAACATTATCAATAAAATGTGGAAGGTCTGAGTAAAGATGTTATGGCTACGAAGTTTACGTGTTATTATCATAATTATTTCTATAAATATATTTTTGTTTCGTCGCAAATGATGCATTAACTTTAAAATACCAGTCATAAGAATAATTCCACTCTTAGAGAAATTGAAATAGAAAGTATAAGTCACTTTTCCAAGTTTTTATATGGCTATAGCTTCTTTCGTAACATTCTTTCACTTAACTTGACTTTTATCATGTTGGCAAAGATCATATTTGTAATCTATTTTTCATTCATTTCCTGATGCGTTACAATTTTAAAAATTTGTAAACTTGTATATTCTTGAAGAGAACACACTTTTTAGTTATTTTTAGAACATAATTATTAATCAATTGACTAATTTTAATTAATTTTTTATTCCGCACGAGTGGTGACACCTGGTAGTAAATCCGCGAAAAATTCGATTGCAGGATTCCACAATTACTAATATAATAGCCTAGATCCGTCTCTCACTGATCCGCTACCGCTGCGACACGACCAACAATAAAATTCGCGCCATAGCACTGCGACACGTTAAACAGCATTATTTCATTGTTAGAGCATCTAAATTTCAGTAATGTTAAATTTTAAAAAGTAATTGTCGTTTTAATTTCAAATTTAATAACTCTAAAATAGTGAAATAAAATTTTCTATCGATTGATATAAAATATATCTCGCTATGATCAATAGTTCCCGAGAAATTTTAAATTATATTAATCATATATTTCAAACTAATTTCAATTTTTTAATAAGAGTAGTAAATTACGTCAGTGGTATATCATGCGCGTGATATAGTTTGGACGCCACGATGCGTCTGATTATTTATTGCAATGATATAATTTGATAATATTTTTGGCATCGCTTGACAAGCAGAGAAGTGCTTTGTTTTTATTAGAATTTTGAGAAAGAATTCCTTTGAAATTTTAACTTTTGACTTACGTTTGACAAGCTGAGAATTTTACAGTTATTGAATTATTATGTACATATTTTGTATATTTTTTACTATAATTAAATACTCTCTCGTATATATTATTACACGTCAAATTACTATTTAAACACGTCAAATGTGACGCGAAACTCTCGAATGAAGAGGCAATTTGCACCCATCATACCATGACGGATGATTTTCTAGCATTCATAATAATGAATTATAAATTAAAGACTAAAACTTAGAAAATAATTAAAACAAAAAAAATCTACTTTTTATTAGACTAATAAAAATTTTTTGCAAAAATTATTTTAATCAAATTTATTTTTTAAAATCATCATCCAGCTTGCGAGTATTGAACATCGTACTCAGTGGAAGCTCTTGTATAAAGGAAATTTTAAGCAAGTTAGTGAGGTTTCTTTTCCTTAAAATAAATTACTCTGTAATTTTTCCATTGAATTCACCAAACTCTGCACATCATTTCACGTATTTTTGTGATTTCACTTATTTGTCTAGGATCAATATGCTGATGCCAGTGTATTTTGGTCCGCTTGTATAATAACGATAAATCTTTTATTTCAAAGTGTCGTTATAAGATTTTGTTACTTATCGCCTTTGAATATTTCTCCTTCTAAAAAAATATTATTTAGAATGTAATTTAAAATTTAAAACCTAAGTAAAATATTCATAAGTTTGAAATGTTTTTTTCCTTTTAATTGATATCACGTACCCAAATGCTTCCTTTTCTCATTATTCATTGCTAACAGATCAACTTATGATTTCGTATATTAAATTCCTATATACCTGTATATTCGTATATTAAAGCTGAAAATGAATAAAATATAATCTTTTAAAAAGTGCTTGTTCACTTGATATATCACTACATGCATTACATGTGTTAAATCCTATCTATTATTATGTAGTATATACTATTTGGAAAATAGAAATATTTGCGAGGTACAAAAAAATGACTTCGTGAAAAAGGATAACCAAGAGAAAAAAAGAATCGAAAGCATCGGAAGTAAGAAAAAACAACGGTGGATTAAAGAAGAAAGTCCTTCTTGTCCACTTTGGAATGAGGAGAAAAATAAAATAAAGAGAGAGAGCTTCCATTATGAAGGGCAAGCAAAGAAGGTTTCCATGACTGGGTTATGCGCTATCACAAAAGAACTGGCTATTGTGGAATAGTTACACCTAGAAGAAAAATTACATGCTCTGCTATAAGACTAGAGACATCACGGTGTTCTCCGATCTAGGGTTTCGTAATATTCCTTCCAGGAAACATCTAAAAGACATTGGAATCTGCTATTATGGGCAAGATTTAAAAATATTTCTGAATTTTTCTATTGAGAAACGTACGAAAGAAATTTAACATATATAACTTTAACATATAAATTTAACATATAAAATTTTTGTTGATAATTATATAATTCTAGACCAAAGATTTCGAATTACTTCATTTAGTGCATAAAAGGATTAAGGATATATTAAGGTATCCGACTGTGTTCGGAGACATTTTTTTGAAAAATAACTTATATATATTTTTAATGTTATTTTTCAACTGCATATGTTTAAAAACTATGAAAATATTGTAAAATTAGGTTTTCAAAATAAGATTTTTTTAAAGAAACTGAGAAATTTGAAGAAAAATGACTAAAATAATTGCCTTACGCTAACAGCCATAGACAAAATCGCATTCTAAATATACATAAATCCTTGTAGGAGTACATTTTTATGACAGTTACCTGTGCTGTGCTCTAAAATATTTCTTGTACTTCAAGATAGTTTTGAGATATAGATGAACATAGTTACTAAACTGGTAATTTTTCATAAAAAAATGCTTTCCGTTCATATTTAAACACTTAAAAATAATACTTGATTTTAAAATTGACCTTAGTTTTTAGAGGAGAACATCAAGCATATTACAGAAAAAAATCTCAGAAAATTTCATATCAATACTTGAATAATTGTTTGAGAAATCATTGTTACGGTCGACAGTTTTCCTCAAAAAATATCATTTCTCAGAAAACGCATTTAAATTTTTCACGCAACATAAAATAATGCTTACTGTTCGGTAATAAAACAGCTGTAACTCCATTTGTAATTCACGTAGAGTAAAAAGTGAGACAGTTTTAGAAAGCTGGTTAAACAGGCTACAAAATTAAGTCGTTCAAAGTTTTTTGATAATTTCATCGAAAACGACGATTTTAAAGCAGTCGGATACCTTAAGAAACATTCAAATGTGGTTAATATGGATTCTATGGTGCCAACATACTTCGTTCTTATCGGGATCGCCAACTCCAAGAACGGAGATGAGAGAACATTTGTTTTCTTTGAGCAATGATGTTTTTAACGAGTGACATGCGCACATGCGCGGAAATTAATCTTTTCATCGGTGTTTTGAACATCACGCTGTATTGCGCCTCGTTTTGATTGGACTGTTTTGTTCAACTTTTCACTGTGATTTTCGATTCATTCGAATTTCAGAAAAAAATTCGTTTGAAATTCGTCGGTTCAGCACTGTGTATGTTATTCTGTGCGTTTCGTTTCTCAATGAATAAGCGAATCTACGAGTATTCCGTTATGCTGAAAGCGAAGCCGTTGATGTTCTTTTAAGTTAAAAAATTCCCCGGTACCCGGTGCTCAATCTTTCCTTTTCAGGTGACGCATGCGCAAGAGAGGAATAAAAAGCGCATTGCACATCCAAAACAGCATTTGGCGACGGAAAATAAAATTGCGCCAAGAAAAATTGGCGAGAAACAGGTGAGCTCCGTAAACTCCAGGTTTGCCTTATTCATTTCTTCATTATTACAAGAATAGTATTGTATATTTTTAATATCAAAAATCGTTAATCTTATTATGACGAAAATGTACTCACAAATTGTTTGTTAACTCATAAGCCTATAGGTGAATCTTATAATTTCAGAGTTATGAAGTAATGTTCAGAAGACTTTAGGGTAGTATCAGTTATCTTTATTTAGCGATTTTAACACGTCAGCACACGCATGGGGTCTTTTCGACCCCACCCTTTCTCTTCTGACAAAAAATTCTGGAAATTTCTAAAACCTTGCCCCTGTTACATCCTGTGTCTTCATGGGGAAGCTAGAAGAAGAAGATAAGAGCAGCAGCAGCTGGTGAAATGGGGTCCCTCATTTTTTACTGGGAGGGGTTGGGTTCACATTGACCCGTACGTGTGTCAGCGTTTCTGATTCATTTAACTTTATGGGCGTACGAACGTGCGCAGCAGAGAAGAAAAGAATACATAAAGGTATGAAATAACGGAGATAAGTTCCACTTTCCTTTTTCGTATTAAAAATCGCATTTGTGCCTTAAATACTAGAAATTTGTTTGAAAAAATGCTCTTATACTTAGTCCATAGTTTATTTTTGTACAAATAGCCAATAAAATAAGGAGTAAATGTCTAACAATTTGGGGTCAAAATGACCATGCGCGTGTGCTAATGTTCCAAAAATATGTGCGTGTGCTGAAGAGTTAAGTAAATAAACTTTATAGACTATTGCTATATGTATCAGACGACAATTCCGGTTTCTAATCATAGAAAGGATCTGCTAATCATACAAAGGACAATGAGCTTCAAGATTCGATGATGAACTAACAAAACAAACCAAAACGTAAGGAAGCCGATTAAATTGACGAAGGGACGAATTCTACTGCTAGTTTAAATCCGCAAATGGAATCCTAAGTATTAGGCTTTGAAGTTGCACTTATACATATGTTTAGTATAATTATATTAAAATCTCGGTTATGAAGTTACGTTAGGGCTATTTGAGAACGGATTTCGTAATTTTGAACCGTGATTATATGACAAGGATGTTACCTCAGATGGAAGGCATTCACAAAGCGTTAGATCCATACCAGGGGAAGCACGTTTTACCCCTGGCGAACAGAACGTGCAATGGCCCATAAAATCGGCAGATCTTCCGTGGAAACAGGTATCGAAATCCATTATAGAAATGAAAAAATATATTAGAATGGAATGTAAAAAAGAAAAAAATGGAGTAATTTCTTAAATGTAACATCAGTTAACAAGAAATTTGAGAAAATAAAATAAGGAAAACAGATAGCGGGTAAAGCATTTGTATAATGATATCAATGGCAAATCCAAGGGGGTTTATGGGGCTGCAGCCCCCCTCCCGGACCTAAACCAGAATTTTTGATTTTGTTTAAAATCACTACAATTGTTTGCTCTTAATCTCCATTTTTTTTAAATAAATGAGTAATTACAGAAAAAAACGTGACACCATTTCTACCTGGCTTGACAGATTCGAAAATATATCCCCATTTTTGCAGTCATTCCACTCGTACTAGTACGTTCATGCAGTAGAAAACACTTTTTGGCTAATTATTTCATTTAGTTTTTCATTAAATTATCGAAAGTATTGTAGTGTTCTTTATTATTCTTATTGTCAAGTGAGTAAATTCTATAAAATTAAAGTGTTTTGGTTTGCGCAAGCATGAGGCTTTTGACATTCGTCATGACGATATAAAATTTTCATGACCTCAGCCCCCCCCCGACCCAAATCCTGGATTCCCCACTGAGTGATATACATATAAAACAATTGAGAATACAAGATAAATAATACACAGTAAAAAGATAGATAATAAGAAGAAAATTTTAGAGGCCAAAATTTAAAAACGTAGCAAGAAAGTTGTACGACGAGAAATTGTTTCGGAATTTAAAAAAAACACCGACTGGCCCTTCTTAGGGCTTACGAAGAAGGTGGTTCCATCGGACCATCTCAATGTCAACGATCTAGACCGAGCGCGACGAAGAATCAGTACCACCACTATTTAACACCAGGTAACGAGAAATTCCCGTTTCATACATTTTATTTATCCACCAATCTCCTTTTTGTTTCTTTTTCATTTGTTGTATGCAAGACTGAGCGAGGATGTCTGAATTTAGCGAATAGAGACGAATAAATGAGGCATTTAATTGGACATAACTAACAAAATATTCCCCTTTCAGCTTTTAATTTTTATTTTAGGGAAATTAATTAATAAGGTTTACATCAAGTCTTTAAGTCAGGGCCATGGGTATTATTAATTATGTTCGGAGATTGTCAACACAGAGTTCGTGTGCTCCTTTAAAATCAATCATCGCTGGTGTGTGAATTAAATAAATGAATGAGTAGAAAGTAAATGGAAACTACGAACATATATGTAAATTTTAATTTATGTATTTGTTCTATACATTCATTCATTATAAATTGTCATATTTTATCTGAAAAACTGATACTGCGGACTGAATATGGAATTAAAGTGAAGTTCTTTCATTTCACCCATTTAATAATAAGCAAAATATTCTATATACGTTTTAAAATATCTGTTTTCATGACACTTGGTGCTTACCATAATGTAATTTTTAATTTGTCATTCATTTATTTTGTTAACTAGTTATTAAATTTGAAATATTTTGACATCACAATCAATTTGTTCAAAAGCATTTTATTTTTAAGTTGGTAATTTTTACATTTTTGCAAATACATGTCAAAATACGTCTTAAAGTATTCAAGAAACTTAAATAGAAAACTTGAAAAATGACTGTTTCTATGATTCTCCAGTCATTTTGAGAATCATTTATCAGTATTATTCAGGACATTATAAAAGAAACAGCCTCTGTTTAGGGCTTTTTTTCCCTCAAAATTGTTATAATTATTGGTGATTAATCATTTCTAAGAGCTATTAATGTCAACATATTGCTTTGCATCAATGGACAAGTCCAAAATTGAAAATATAAAAATGTCATTTTAAAATGATATTTAGCTGGTGAATACGCGAATACGCATTTGGAAGGAAATTACAGACATGCTAGCTTAAAACCTAATGCTGGTTCTTAAGTCAATAGCTGAACAAAAGAATATATATATATAAGAAAATCATCCGTCATTGTCTCTTCATTCGGAATATTTCCCGCCAAATTTGACGTGTTTAAATAGATACATATGCTAGAGAAATGTTTAACATTGATTGAAAACAAAGAAAATAAACATGTGTTTTATGATAGGAAATACTTTTTTATTTACATATTATATACATTTTGTTTTATTCAAATAATATCTTGGTAAAAAACTTACCGTGTAAAGTATTTTTCGTTGTTTAACAATTTTATTATAATTCAATGACCATGAAATTCTCAGCTTGTCAGAGGTAAGTCAAAAGTTAAAATTTCAAAGGAATTCTTTTTCGAAATTCTAATCAAAACAAAGCACTTTTCTGCTTGTCAAACGTTGCCAAAAAATATTATCAAATTATAACATTACTATGCAATAAATAATCAGATGCTTCGTAGCGTCCAAACTTTATCACGCGCATGATATACCACTGACGTAATTTACTAGTTTCTATTAAAAAACGGAAATTAAATTGAAATATACGATTAATATAATTTAAAATTTCTCGGGAACTATTGACTATAGCGAGATAAATTTTATATCAATCGATAGCGAATTTTATTTCACTATTTTAGAACTATTAAATTTGAAGTTAGAACGGCAATTACTCTGTTAAATTTAAAATTATTGAAATTTAGGTGCTCTAACGATGAAATAATATTGTTTAACATCTCTCAGTGTTATGGCGAGAGTTTTATTATTGGTGACGTCAGAGTGTTACCGAAAGACAGATCTGTTCTATTATATTAGTAATATTTGAAAATCAGCCGAAATGTCTCTTGCCTTTTTCGTATACTTTTGCAGTATGGCGAGATTTGAGCTTGACTTCGCGGTACAGTGGAGAGAATCGAGTATTCGTTTCGAAGCATTACTTCTCCCATTGTTATTTTGACCAAAATACGACACTGGTCTTCCAGTTCGTTGTAAAAATCATGTACAAAATTTCATCGCTGTAACCTTTTACTTTCTCGTATACGAAATATACAAAGTGAAAGTATTATAATTGTCAAAAAATTCGAACTCGAGATTTTGATGAATCTCCACATTTGGACCATCTGCCTGAGTTCGCAAAACACAATTTTGGAATTATGTCTGTCTGTCTGTGAACACGATAAATAAAAGCCTATTGAGCTAGAGGGATGAAATTTTGTATGTGATCTTTACACATAATGTGTAGGTTTCTATCAAATTTTGGACACAATCCGTGCACGGGAAGTCTGTCTGTCCGTGTTCATATAAATACAATAATTCAATATCTTACACACAGTTTTATCTTAAGGAATGTAGTTCCGTATCAAATTTTGGACCGAATCTGTCGAAGGTTTGACTGCCTGTCGGTCTGTATAATCACATTCTTGCGAACACGATAACTCCTAACCCATAAAATAGATAAATTAGATAAATAAAAATTGTATGAGGTATGCCAACATTAATTGTAGATCTCTACCCAATTTTTGTTTCAGTCAGTTGAGAACAAGGCGTTCAAATTGCTTCATACGTAGGGCTATATTGAGTATTGGCGAGTACCCGACTTTCGCCTTGGCGATCGCCAAGGGAAACTCTTGGTATGCCGTTTCTGCTTGCTTTTTCTCCACCTGTGTTACGGACGCTGAGTGCGTTTCACTGACGTCTGGCTTATTTTTTCTCCACATGTGTTAGAGAATATATGAGAAAGTTTAGGATAGATCACTGCCGCTGGTTGTATTTTTAAGTTACTGTGTTCACACGTACATAAATAAACACAGGTACATATCTCTCGACAGACAATCGACTATAAATGTGATCAGAACTTTGATACGGTTCTAACATTCTGATAATAACACCATACAGCAAATTGAAGCTATGCACCTCATTGAGTTTCTGAGTTATCATATCCACATGCACAAAGACGGACAGACTAATTCATAAATTTTTTTCCGAAATCTGATAGTCATCTACAATTTTTGCGTACAGACCCCTTAACAAATATTATTTTTAACTAGTAGAGATTATAAGTTATCATATTAACAGGCCGAAGAACAGAGGCTATATCAGATGGGCAGAGTTTCGCCAGCGATTTCCGTGTACACTAGGGTAATGTCACTCTCCAAAAGTTTCTCGTCACGTGACAGGTCAGACAAGATGCCAGAAATCGTGGACTATATTAAATCGGTTTAAAAATGTACTAGATAGTGGCGGAAAACTGTTAGCAGCGGAAATTCAAACCAATCGGGTGCGACCTCGACTATGACGTAGTCCGCCTTCCACGATACCCAAATACTGTCTGACCGGTTGTCTCAATGCGTCACGTGACAAGGAACTTTTTGCGAGTGGCAATACCCTAGTGTACATGGAAATCGCTGATGCAAAGCTGGCCGTCTGATATAGACTTAATACAGTAGAGATTATTAATTACAGTAGAGATTAGAGATTTATTAATTGTATAAACAAGTTTTTCAGGGTGTCAAAAAATATTGAGATATAATAAAATCGCTGTAAAATTTATTGATGGTTAACAATACTGTCTATATTTCATAACACGATAAAGCAATATTTATCCTCAGACAATTCTTATACATAAAGCTGAAATTTCTTACACAAATACGGAAGTTTTAAAAGAAATTGCCTATTTATATCAGAGTTCAATTTTAAACCAACTTTGTTCTATATTCTTCTAAACTTTCCCAATAACTTAAGAATGACTTTAGAAGAGTATGAAGAAGAAACTGATTTCTCTCGCCTCTTCTCCTGGCACGGCCAGCACCTTTCAAATAAATTACCCCAGCTTTGGCGGCTGTCATGGCTGATTTTGGGTTCGAAGAAAAGCAAGAAACAGAAAGTTTCTAACAAATTATAAGGATATTGGTAGTAAGTTCTCTGATTTGGAACATCCTAGAGGTTACGTCCGATGCTTAAAAAGAGAGATTACTTTTTATCCAAGCGTTATCCCTTTCAGTTGGTCTATTTCCTGTGTAATATAACAAAGAAACTTTTTCGGTTGCTTGTCAGAAACTTTCCATCTTGAGCAACATTCTAATTCTTAAAAAGCACCCTTTATGGATGTTTCTTTGATAATAGTTAATTTGTTTTATTGGTCTCTGTTAGTTTATTTGCAGTTTTTCATGATCTAAAAATCGTCTAAATATTTATTTGTGATTCTTTGCTTACATTTGAATGATTGGCTTGTATTTATCTTGTTTGCTTATGTTAGTGATGCCATAATGTGGGCGTGTACATTTCTTATGACGTCATAACCAGCTATGACATCACAGCCAATCAGGTTTTGACACATGTTCTATCTGACTATACAAGATGGTATGTTAGATTCTTTAAGTTAGTTGCAATGTAGTTGTGTTTCTGCACTGGTTAGCATAATGCATTAAGGATGTAAACATGTGGAGAGAATGTGTGTGTTTTTATCATTTTTAAGTTTATTTCTAGCAAGAAATAAAAGTTAGTTTTTATAAAAATGTATTAGTTATTGTCTTACTTGATCCACCATTTGAACCAATATTTCCAACAGTCACATTAATTTTCTGTGGTTATTTTAACTACGGATAGAGAAAGACTGAAAGCAACGCAAATATTAACAAACATTTTCTAATACAGAGCCGAAGCGCGCGGAAAAACAAGAATAATCTGGCCGCCACGACAATTAATCGGGTGCTTAATTGCTGATCTATCTCCCCCATATAGCCGCCATATCGAGCAGCTCATGCGAAGACCCCCTCAGATAGAGGTACAACTCGTCATCGGTAGGGGTAACTAGACACACACCATTACTATATCCTACCGGGAAGTGAGACTCTGCTTAGTTATTCGACAGGTTCTCATCCTCATATTTGAGGTGCCTTTTTAATTGGAATTAATACATAGGGTGATTAAGAAAAAGCTGGACAAACCTTTCGCACCCCCATATTTGAGATGCCCTGTTAATTGGGAATGAATATATAGGGTGATTGAGAAAAAGATGGACAAACCTTTCTCATCCCCATATTTGAGGTGCCCCGTTAATTGGGAATTAATATATAGAGTGATTAAAAAAAGATGAACAAACCTTAAAGTTTGACTGAGCATATTAAACATTTATCTTTTTCCACTCGGCTGGGAAGACGTAAAAAGAAATATTTATATTCCTTGATGCTGAAACTGAGCAGTTTAATTCGATTATTGAATAATTCCTTATCATTCATAAAACAAAGTATATTTAAAACTATTTGCAGTAACTACTGAATACAATAAGTACCAAATGTAATTGATAACTCATTATGCATAAATGGTCCTGTTCCATCCTTTCATGTTGTGTCAAACCAGCGGCATGTTCTCCCCTCTTCTTTCTCACGTACAGAATGGTTATAAAAAAACTTTGCAGATATATGACCCCCTAGAGAGCATACCGTTCGAGGGAAGGTAATAAAATTTTGAAGGTAGGTATTATACGGTATGCGCTGAAGAATGATGTGCAAAACAATAGTTCGTCTCTCATAGTTACGATTACAGTGAAAAAAACTTCGAAATTTTCAAATGGCAACACATACTTTTTTCCACGGAAACGTGATTTTCACATTGAAAAACCTAACATGGAGTTGGAACGGTATTTTTAGCTCGAAAAATGGCGCCACTAGGTAAAGGTAAGAAAAAAATGAAAATAACGAATAATAGACAGTGAAGCAGTAGTAAATCTCTACCTTTCCCACTTTTTTGTCTGTATCTAGCACAGTCATTTTTCGCGCTAAAAATACAGTTCCAACTCCATTTTAAGTTTTTCAATGTGAGGATCACGTTTCTGTGAAAAATAGTGGGTGTTGCTATGTGAAAATTTCGAAATGTTTTCACTGTAACCGTAACGGTGAGAGCTGGAGTATTATTTTGCACATCATTCTTGAGCGCATACCGTATAATACCTGCATTCAAAGTTTTATTCCCTTCCCTCTAACGGTATGCTCTCTAGGGGGTCATATATCGGCAAAGTGTTTTTATAACCACCCGGTACTTCAACAGTAGAGACCGTTTTGCGTTTAGCTTTGTCGTAAATTGACGAAAATCAAAAGCAATCTGGTCATACATTTAGGAAAAGGGACTTTTCACGTTCACCGATTTGTTCCAAAATGTATACAAGTCTAATATTTCAATATAAATATTATATTGAAAAGTTCATTTTTTTAGCAAATTGCATTTTTGAGTTATAGTGTTCACATATACATGATTAGATAGACGAGAAATTAGTGAATTCGTCGTAGGTTGGTCCAAAGTTAAATATCAGTCTACAATTTTTATGGAAATAAAACGTACTAAGATTATAAATCAACGCGCTCCGTTTTTGAATTAACGAGTTAACATGCATATGAACTGTCAGATCTGTAGACAGTCAACCCCTGGACAGATTTGATCCAAAGCCTTACAGATCTATAGTTCTAGATAGTAGATTACTTGAAGATTTGTGCCGGTCTAAGACGGGCTTTTAGCTGGACAACAATATCTCAGATCTGATTGTCACGGATTTACTAACGAAAGTTGTTGAAGATGATTTCTTGCACATTGCCAGAGTGCTTTAGAGAAAAAAAGCATGAAAAACAGAACTGATGAATCAATTGACGCTAACTTTCTTTTTGTCCGAGTAAAAATAAAGTAAAATCCACTAACAGATATACAAAATAAAGAAAATTATGAATTGATAAATGCAAATCTTTAAGTAACAGGAGTTTTTCAGTGTAAGAAAGGTCAAGGGGAAAATATTAAATATAAAATATATAAATATTCATTTCCAAAATTAAGTACAAAAAGAAAGAAACCTTTTAATAAAAACCGAACTATTCTAAATAGCTTGGTGTGCATGAATTAAATAAAAAGAAAGAAAACGAAGGGCATATCATTACTCAATCCGATGAATCAACGTAAAATTTAAAAAGAAAGGAAGCTACTAAACTCAGCTAAAAATAAATAAAATAAACAGTCAAATAGCAATAATGTCCATTTATCCCCTGTGTTTGCTAATTTGTAGCCGCCAACACACCGTCTGAATCTCTTTGACACGTAGCCGAACCAAATGCTAAGTTTGTAAACGCACACGCCGTCTGAATTTCTTTGGCACGTAGCCAAACCAAATGCTAAGTTTGTAAACGCACACGCCGTCTGAATCTTCTTGGTACGAAGCCAAACTAAACCACGTGAGCGTTACCGCAATTGCTGGATAACTCTAATATAGATGTCAAATTTCATTCATTTAGTACGTTGCGTTTCTGAGGTCTCATGTTCGCAGACACACAAACTTAATCCCATACATGGTTTATTTCGTACACAGGGACCTCAAAATCTGAAATTTATCAAATTCTATAGAGTGAGTTTTTTCAGGGTTACAATACTCTCATATTGTATACTTCGTATTTGAGAAACCGTTTAATGATTGATTTGATGTGCAGTACACCTGTTAAAGTTTGTTCTATCTTTTTGAATTACCATCTATAAAAATAATTTAACTATAGAAACATTAATTTTTAATTTTAGTTAGTTATTTTTATTATATACTTCATTGTTGAATGTAAAAATACATTCCGATATAGAAGCATGCTTCAATCTCACACCAATACCATTCCATCGAATTTTGAAAAAATATTCTCATAAAAGGAAAATTTCTATCTGGAAAGTAACATGAATTGCGAAAGTCTTAAATTTTTCTTCATATTGCAACACATAAAATGAAAAAAAGGAAAGAGTCTCTTTCTATATATATATATATATATATACACGCATCACACACTATTTCCAATATCATGATACATTAATACTGCTGATAATACAGAAGGAAGACAACCATTTCTTTCTTGAAAATCCCCGGAGAAATGATACTATTACACTATATTGCTCTTTTCACAACAGAATGTTTGATATTTCTCACACGCGCTTCGTTGCGCTTTTTTTGTATCTCGAGACATATTTCATTGATGTGGTATTTATTTGAAAGTAACTTATTAAAAACACAATTTTTCTCGAAGTATTTTCTGGCTTGTGTAGACACTTTGGAGAACACTATGAGTTCTTATTCCTGCTGC